>JAPMLY010000779.1:22500-159607 GCA_026401115.1 Tetraselmis chui
TTGAGTGTTTACTGTCGTTCAAATGGTCAAGTTATAGAAATGGCTGCCGTAGTCTCACGCGAGAAAGAGAATTTTCAGCGAATATTTTGAGAATGAGAAATTGAATGTATGAAAAATGCGTTACTGTCGCTGACATGCGAGTGCCCAAACTCAAAAGAAGGGGGCTATGTCGCGTGTGTGTTGGTGCAATGAATCAAATAAAATAAATTTACGGAGCCTCGAACAGTCTTCGGAGCTAAATTTGAAATCCTGCGTCGCTGAGAGCTGAACCACATCGCAAATAACACATAAAAACGTAACAAAATGACACTAACATATAACCTAATTAGACCCACTTTGCAAACCTGCGAAAATCTGCCGTTCTGTCTGTCTCTTTCTGTTTGGCTGTTCCGAGTGTCGTTGTCTCGATCGGATTCAGTGCAATGTCATGGTTTAGGAAATTGCAAATTATGGATGAATAAATAAATAACACGAACTTAATTCCTACTTTTCCCTTTTTGCTTTGTCGGTTCCCCTTTTCTCTTACAGGAAACTATCTTAGATTAACTTAATTGGTTAAGGAGTTGGGGATGCATTTTACATAAATAAATAATTACTGCGCAAAGGTACCTGTACAGGTGGATGATCCGTCTTTAAGTACTAGGCCATCGATCGGTGTTGTTGTACGGGTACTGCAAGATTACACAAATATTTGTTTACAAAGTATATATATATAATAATAATGACCAAAAACAAATAAAACAAAAGGCATTATTCAGACACATTGACAAACTGTGCTAGACATCTTAAAGCACAATTCATAACCAAACCCTAAACCCTTCAGGATACAGTACTTAAGGTGCGCAGTTGCCAAGCAACGTCAAATTTGTATGCTGCGTAATTTGTGTGTGTGTGTGTGTGTGTAATGTACGACTGATCGCAAAAAAACAAATATGGAAATGCGAGAATATATAATGCGAGAGCACACTTACCTTTATTTTGGCTAACCCCTGCGCGCGGCCATTCAGTGCGCCCACCAGCGCGCCGTGCGTGGGAGCGGACTGCGGCAGCGCACACAGCAGCTCCACCTGCAGCGCTGATGACGACGGACCTTGTCCCTTTCCGGGCAGCAACTCTATCACGGTCGTGTCCGCCGTCGGCAGTCGGCCCCCCGACGACAACATCCCCTCGCCGCACATCATGCGCCCGCCCTCCGCAGCCGCCATCTTCTCAAAAAGAGTCGCCACGCTTTTGGCAGCCGGTGAGGTGGCCGGTATCGACAGCTCGACTTCATAACTGACAACACACACACACACACACACACACACACACACACACACACACACACACGCACACACACACACATGCACACACACACACACACACACACACACACACACACACACACACACATAATTAATCAAAATAATTACTTCTGTGTGCCAACTAATTGATTCAAAAAATGGCACAAATATTTTTGTTAATTGAGGGGCGCGGAATTGAATGTGACTGCAAACACGACCGAGTGAGCGCTGAAGGTTATGACAGTCGACGGATCGATTGGCAGGTTTTTTCCGTCGCTTAAGGTGTCATGAATTGAAGCTGTGATGCAATGTCTCGCGATGATGCGGACACCAATAATATTATAACGACGGTACATATATGTATACTACTTAAGTGTGCGCATGGCAGTAAAACAAAATAGAACAAAATTTCAATGTGTCATCGTTGGACAAAAAATTGAGATCTTACATAGGCGGTACTTAATTCCGTCGTGGAATATAATGTCATCAATTGAAAGTATGATTGTCATCAGACGTACAATGTTAACAATGCGGTGTGACATATGAAAATGTATAGCCGAGCGTTTTTGCAAAACCAATAAAATAAAGGAAATCTTATTCAGTGTGAAAACGTACTCGGTGTATTTGCAAAATGCAAAAAATATGTACAAACAACATGGAACGGTATAATCAATAGAAGGAACATTTATTCAAAAAACACACTTTAAAAGGGAACATTAATACTCAGATTTTACTGACACATTTGTTTCCTGGATTTTATCAAGCACAGTCATAGTGGATGGAAATTGCGCTTACATTGTTCACAAATTTCAATGTGCTCGTAATAAAAACATTTAAAACATTCCCCAAACATTTCTGCGACACAACATTGGGAGGCGAATGGAATAGGAAGGGGGTAAAAAGGGTGATGCTGCGCTGCACATCAATCTGACATGTCATATGTGTCAGATGGCCGAGCCTTGTGCGGGAGGAGGAGCGGCACAGGTTTCGACCAGCTTTTCGAGCTTCAACAGTGAACAGCGGTATTACGGTTCTAAAAAAGTATGTACACAAAATAATTAACAGTGTCAGTCATAATAGGAAGGAATATTCAAATAGCGTATGTGAAAGGGGGACATTGGTATATTCACATTCTACAGAAATATGTAAGTGGGTTGTGAGGCTAAGCGGTGTGTGTGTGTGTGTGTGTATGTGTGTGTGCGTATGTGTGTGTATGTGTGTGTATGTGTATGTGTGCGTATGTGTGTGTATGTGTGTGTGCGTATGTGTGTGTGTATGTGTATGTGTGCGTATGTGTGTGTATGTTTGTGTATGTGTGTGTGCGTATGTGTGTGTGTATGTGTATGTGTGCGTATGTGTGTGTATGTGTGTGCGTATGTGTATGTGTGCGTATGTGTGTGTGTGTGTATGTGTATGTGTGCGTATGTGTGTGTATAGGGTTTAGGGTTTAGGGTTTAGGGTAAAAAACCCTAAACCCTAAGCCCTGTGTATGTGTGTGTATGCGTATGTGTGTGTATGCGTATGTGTGTGTTTCTATATGTGTGTGTGTTTCTATGTGTGTGTATGTGTGTGTGTTTCTATGTGTATGTGTGTGTATGTGTGTGTATGCGTATGTGTGTGTTTCTATATGTGTGTGTGTTTCTATGTGTGTGTATGTGTGTGTGTTTGTTTGTGTGTGTGTATGTGTGTGTGTTTCTCTGTGTGTGTATGCGTATATGTGTGTTTCTGTGTGTGTGTATGTGTGTGTGTGTGTGTGTGTTTGTTTGTGTGTGTATATGTGTGTGTTTCTCTGTGTGTGTATGCGTATATGTGCGTTTCTGTGTGTGTGTGTGTGTGTGTGTGTGTGTGTGCGCGCGTGTGTGTGTGTGTGTGTGTGTGTGCTACGCTGATGAGTTATGAGTGCGATGACGATGCGAGTGCGAGGTGGCCAAGGGGGAAGGGGGATTTACCTGCAAGTGAGGGGGACAAAGTTGTCCAGCAGCGGCATAAACTTGAGATCCGCGGGCTGAAGCGCGCCGTCTGCGGAGGCCACCTTCATCGAAATCTGCGAGCGACAGTAACAGCGCAGTCGTCGTCGTCGTCGCTGATGTGAGGCGGATTTACATGCGATCGCAAACAGATTGCGTGACAGAAACAGCTCGCTAAGGCGCTAGCGAACCAAACAAAATTAGAAAGACCAACATTTGCGGCAGGGCTAACAATCATGACAGTATCCGCCATATGCTTTGAACACACTAGTAAAAAATCATCAATTTCCACAACAATTGGATTGATTAGGGAAAACAAAGACAAACACACATTTTTGCTCATACACACTTAAACCATCGTTTCACAATGCAAATGACAAAATGGACAATACATGTATCCTGCAACGGCCGCTGATTTGATAAGTAAGGCAGGGATGCGGCCGGGTGCACTCCTCCGTATGACTTCGGGGGCGGAAGGTGCGTGCATTTAGAGAATGGGCGCTCACCCGGCGACTGCCCGAGTCAGCGTGCATGAGCAGCGCCTCCCGTCCGTTGTTGTTTCGCGCGGTGTCATCGCAGCCGAGGCCCACCTCCACACACTCCACCGCCACAGACGCAAGCTCCTTGCTCGCCTGCGCACCGCATATTTCAAATGCAACATTCCACATTCCGACTCTGCAGCTAAACAGGGATGCGACTTCCTGACCTTAGGGAAGCGCAAACATGATTGATGAGGCCTCCGACTGCCTTCCCGATATTCAGTACAACAGTCATTCTAAAAATAATACATATGATAACAAATGCATGCATTATCTTCACACATACAACAAAGGTCATAGCAACAGGGAGCTTCACACACACCGACAGCAACGAGATGACATCTGACACAAAAATGACACTTCGACACTTCGACACATGCCAAAGATACGCACTCACAAAAATGTGCCAAAACACACTTTCAATAAGTAAACATATAAATTGATAAAATAAATAAATAAAATTAGGATGTGTAAACATGGCGCTCCGTTGGCACTTATAGGGGGTTGAAGGGGGGGAGGGGGGAGGGGGCTGTGGCCACAGATGCGCACCTGGTTGAAGCCGCTCTCGGGCCCGAAGAGGTAAACTCCAATCACCCGGATTCCGCCCGGCAACATCCGCCGCACCTGCCGCGCGTGCTCCACCACCCACTCGTCATCCAGGTCGATGCTCACCTGCTTGGACACCCCCCACGCACGCACCCCTCACCCCCCGACCCGACCCTCAACACCACACCCGTGTAGAACAAAGCCATGGCGACTGTTTTCACACAATAAAACAGCAAAGGAATGACTTTGATTGTAATCATATCATAACGAGCGGTGCTAATATTCATTCGAGCTGTCACAGTGGGCAGACTCACTTCATAGAAAGGCCATCAGGGCAGAAGGTTACCCACTGACGTAAGGTTGCCAGTTATATTTTCAGTTTTTTGAATCATATTTGTTTAACATAATTTAGGTGCATATATTGTGAGAGTGAATGGAAAGGTCGTGGATGTACTTGTACCGCTGACGACGCCTTGCCGCCGCCCTTTCTGGACTTGCCCCCGCCTGCAGGCGCCACCCCCGTGCAGCGAGCCGGAGCCTCGCCTCCCTGCAGCACCCAGAAGCCCGCCCACTCGCGTGTCAGAATGAAACCCACCAAGGCCTCCGGAGAAATAGCAAAGATGGCGTGCGCGAAGAGGAAATACAGGTACGTGTACTACGGGAAACTTGTGGGGCTGTTGTGCGCTCACGTTGTCAGGAGAGCGGACGAGGGCGAGCGCGAGGTCCTTGCTACCGTTGCCCAGCCTACCGATCAGTAGTCCAACCTACGAGATAGCAGTATCAGCCGAAAATGCATCAGCTCTTGTGGAAAACGACAGCGTGCGGAGGAGACTCGGCTCACCCACTCTCGCAGTCAGTCGAGTTGATTAAGTACTAAACCGGGAATGAGTCGCGCAAGGGATTCGATCGTGAGCAGCGACCCCCATAGGACACCCGCACAGGCCGGGATTTATCATCTTGACGAACTGCGCCGTTCGCCTCAGACCCCCAAAACGCGAGGCGCGCACGAGGCTAGTGGAGCACGGAGAGTACGAGACGCACCTCGACCTCCTTCCGAGCCAGCAGCAGTGACTCCACCTGCGCTTCCACACCCGCGTCCCCTTGGCAAGTTCGCACCACCATGACGCCGCGTTGCTCACCCCAGCGATGACACAGCCGCTGGTGTGTTGGGCGCCGCAGAGACTATGGCGATATTGGAGAAGCAGGCACGAGTGAGGAGGCTGAAGGTGATACCCGAAATAAGAAGAGGTCCTTAGCTTTTCTATCGACGGTCGGTCTCGTTATAGTTGGAGTGATATTTGAAATTAAAGACAGCTACCTGTACCTTTACGCGGATACTATGGAGTATGTTATTAAGGATAGATGAGGGCATCAGGGAGTGCATTTATTATAAGGATTAGATATTATTTGGGTAGTGTGGAATATTTTGATTATAACGATAAGGTATGATTAGGGTATTAAGGAATATAAAGGATGCCGGCGCTATCCGTAGCTATTAATATGGAAGGTCTCGCTTTTAAAAACAATTTATAACAGAAAATTCCTTACAAGCGATATAAACCACCGCGCCAATCAAAAAAGGAAAAAGGAGGGAAAAAAACCGCCCAATAAAGGCCACAGAGCCTTTACATTACATTTCAAATTAATGTGATAGTCAGCAGATTCAATCTGATACTTTCAACTAGCGACTCGAATGGCGAATTGAATAAGAAATCGGTCATCTCAGAATGACTAGGTATAGAAATCATATGTAACTTCGTGTTGTGTACAAAAGTGGTGAACCGGCACCAAAAAATAAAGGAGATTGCAAAACGTAGGAGGTAAGCCCGTAGAGCACGGAAGCAAGCAGCCGCGTCAATTGAATTGAATTGAATAACGAATCGGTCATCTCAGAATGACTAGGTATAGAAATCATATGTAACTTCGTGTTGTGTACAAAAGTGGTGAACCGGCACCAAAAGATAAAGGAGATTGCATAACGTAGGAGGTAAGCCCGTAGAGCAGGGAAGCAAGCAACTGCGTCAACGAAGTCACTCAACAGAGTGTCGCCAATAAGACATGACTTTCCAATTGTGCCGAACAAAATGATAACCGAGACGACGTGATGCAAGATAGAACTCTTTTCCAAACGGCGAATAATGCTATTAGGGATTATCCATCGATACACTGTTGATAGTGTTACCTTCACGGAAACATCCCCCGTTATTGATACTATCGATGTACAAGGCTGTGACATCGACATCAACATGATGGCAGTAGCGCTATCGTCGATACGGTCGACTATTCAAAATGTTGGAAAATATATCAATTTTCAATGTCCGATGTGTTGATTGATATGTACTTAAAAATCGTAACATCGGTGATACTATTGGCTTGAAATGCCATCGATGTCAGCATGAGAAACCCCGGCCATGGGGTTTGATTAATTTGCGTGCGTCCGCGGCCCGACGGATCCGACTACGGTGACATCCCCCCCCCCTCTTCGACACCCACTACCCCGACAGACCTGCACATTCTTGAGCGTGGGCCCGGGTGAGCGCGGAGGCCCCCGCTCAACAAAGGCTGCTCGGTGGACGCGCGATAAGAGGGGGGAGGGTACGGACACATGCCGGACTATCTGACATGTACCCGGGTACCAGACAGAGAAAAAACCGAGGAAATGAGAGGGAAAAATTTAGGAGCGGAGGCAAGAGCGCCCATTTTTTCTATGTCCGTGTGTCTCGGTCCTCCCCACATGTCCTCAGGGTGACGGGGGACCTCGACAAGGAGGATCGTCGCGTCGGTGGACTCGGCTACGACCTTGGGGCGGGGTTTACGGGATGCGACGGCGGGATTGACGAGCGACCACGCGAGGAGGGGTTTTTTGCCCGCCTTTCCCCTCCTATCTTCGGCAAGACCGAAGTCACGCGGGAGCTAGATTAGGTTGGCCCGTCGTCCCTCCCGAACGCCGACTGGCCTAGGCCGGTCGGCACCCCGGTTCGGTGGGAGCGGGCCGTGCATCGTGAAGGTCGAGCAGCAGTTTAGTTTTGCATTTCTCGACAAGTGGATTTATTTTTAGATCTGCTTTTCTTGATTACCAAATTATTACGCTGTCACTGCTTACGGGGGGGCTGTGGCAATTGCTGTGATTGCTTACAGTTTTTAAACTCCCGAGGAACGTCGACACACAGTGAAGCTAGGTGTGTTGATGTACCTGGTCGAAGAGACCCGGGCCCAACTTGCTCATAAGTCCTGAAAGGCTAGGTAAAGAGTCCCGATAGACAGCAGCCGGTCCATTTTGCCGGTATTGTTGTGGAAAATTTCAATTTCAATTTCAATATGCACAACGTACTGCATGTCTGGAATTTTGTGGAGGAGTGTAATATGTACATATCAACAACTGACTTACGAGTAGCGCACGTCCGCCAAAAATAATAAAATGTTGCACATATCTTGCAAGTATTATAATCATCACGGCGCCCGTTGGCAGCGCAAAAGAGGCAGCCCCGGAGGGGGGTGCGCTCGCACGCCCGTCGGCATGCACACCCATCTACCTTCTCGGTCGTGGTCGTGAGCGCTCGAAAGCCATGTAGTAGCCGTGCCATGCATTGCACAGTATAAGGCTAGGTGGGGTGAGTGGACATCCACCATCCGTGGGATCAACATCCATCGGGAAAGCCATGTACGGAGGGATTTCAAGATTAACAACTCTACTCACGAGCGCCAAAATCTCCCGCTCGGACCGTCCGATACTACTCTTCAAGACTACTGCATACCCCTAATACTCTAATGCTCGTGGAAGGGGACTTGGATCATAGATCTTTATCTCCGCGATGAGGATATGGACGTCTTTGCGGTGGAATGTGGGCGTAGGAGCTACCTTCGGAAAACCGGGAAGCATCGGTCACCATGGCAAAACGCTCGATGCCCATAGCACATCCATGTCAAGGTCGACCTTTCCCTAGATAATAGGGGCGAAGTGCGATACGAGTAGGCCGGAGGACACTCGTAGACGGAGCAGCAACACGGTCTAGCGGCGACGATCCTTTGGATCGGCCGCCGTTAGAAAAAATCCGGGACGGAGGGTTTCGCATATCATTTATTCCGTAGGGGCTCTTGTACTCCAATATCGACAAGAGCGCCTCATCAAGCGGTGTGCTTAGGGTTGTATATCGCGATAGCGCACTCTTGAAAGACGGCTCCCTTGTATCGTTAACCACTGGGGGAGGGCGGGTTCGGGAGGATTCATCGTGATCATGCAATTGTTGGAAACATGCGGAGACGGATCGGGGACATGAGCAAATAAATAAGGTACGGAGGCATGACCGCCTTGCAACGACCGTATGGAGCTACGGCCTTCCTACCCTTTCCATCCCCTTCAACGGGAGGGAAAGCCGTTGCTAGGTGGATCGCTGCGTCGGTGGAAGCATCAAATGTTTTGGGCGAGGGATGTATATCTAAACGGGGATGTCGACTGTTTCCGCGAGACATTTTTTAACATGCCTTTTCTCCCTAGCTCCGGCGCGACCGGAGTTACACATTATCATAGGTCATGCATGCCCATTTCGACACGCACACACTAGCGCTAGATAGGGCTAGCCAGCGCCCTCGAGTGGCGGGAGTATGCAACGCATCGTGCTGGAGGCTCGCGACAAATTGGTCTTTTGCATCATTTATAAAAGTAGATCCAAATCTTCTTAATTATAAATTCTCCAAGATGATTTATTTTGTTAGTGCTTTGGCGGGGGGTGATGTAAAAGTTATTGTAGATTGACTGCAACTAAGTAACCCCCGATGAATAGCGGCATAAATTTCAAGATAGTTGTGTCGTTACTAAGTGTACATTATCGAGCGAAAAGTACCCGGTTCAACCCTACATCACGTGAATAATTCTTCATGCCCTAAATTGGTTGTGAACAATGCGGCCGAGGGGTAGCAGCCGGTCCCGTTAGTGGGTTCATATTGTCAACAATTTTCAATCCATGATCCCTATCATACATGGGTTTGGATTTGGAAGCACCCGTAGCAACGCGCAAGTTGTTGAAGCATCTATGGCCCTTTATTCACGACACGAATGAAAAGGCCATGGATGCCCTCTCATGGCCTATTCAATTGAAACTCGTTGTGAGTTGCTAGAGTCAGTCGATGCCCACCGTGCGCTTTTTTGAGGGGTCCTCTTCTTTGCCGTACTTCTGCTAGTTTTTTGTAGCCCATGAGGTTGACGTTGTGGCTATTCTATGCGACACTTCTGTCACTATTTCTCTTCCAATCTTTCGCTTTTCTCCCACCACATGGCGACATGTTGACTGTTTTTGCTAGCCATTAAATTGTTTCTTTGCGCGCACATTAGACGCACTTGGTGCATGAACACAGCGTTGTAGAATACATAGTCGTACGGGATACAGAGCTCGCCGGGACATTGAGCGCTAATCCTTAACTCATATATTGCTCAATGCGTTGGGATTGGGGATTTTTTTCGACCCAGCGATATTGCGAATTCATCGAAATGAAAAGAACAATTCAGGCTCGTGCGCTAATTATATAAATGCCGAGCTGTTTACAAGTATTTTTCCTGCAATAATAAAGCAATTTGTAGAATATGACAATTGATACAGGATTTTTTCGTCTTCCCGGTCTTAAATGAATTTGTAAAGCGCTTTATAGAATATGACAATTTATGCAGCTTGTTTTCGTCGGTCTTAAATGAATTTATGCGTTCGAGCAGATTCACAAGCGCAGCAATAACAAGCCATGCGACACTCCGTCAAGAAAACGGCAGGAAGCACAAGATGCAGCCACAGGAAGCACAACCTCCGCGGCTACAGGTAGCTAGCTATGTTGCGCTTTCACAGCACTTCGCGCACATATCTCGCATTGGGTAGTCGCTACATGCTGATTAATCAATTCGCCTAGCCAGTTGGATGTCAGTCCTTATCGGACTAAGGCGCTTATCCCAATCCCACGTAGGCTTCTCGGCGCGAACCATCGCTCGCTGCAATACGTGCCTCCTCGTCGCATCGCAGGAACAACTACTGAACGCCCGACCTTGTTTCCACCGTCCATATCAAGCCAAACCCAAATTCGGGTGGACAGCAGCACATCCCGTCAACTCCAGTCTCACAACGCTGGTGAAAAGCACAACCCACGCTACAACCCCCAAATTCGAAATGCAACTCTTTGGAGAAACATGGAAGGTGAGCGCTTTTCCATCTCTTGTATCGACTCTTGATGGCCAGATACATCGCACTGCCAATAAATTTCATTCTCTACACCGCTCGCGCATATCACGAATTGACATTAGGTGAAATTTACTTACCAGCTGTATGTAGACATGGCGGTGAGTGGCGGCAGGCTGGGTCGAGTCGAGTACCGGCCCTGCGCCCCTGCCTACACTGTATTAAAACTGTATGTCGGCTTCCGTCGATTCGTCTGGTGGTCTGATTCTATTTCACTTTCAATAATGTGTCAGCTGGATAAGCGTGCACTGTAGCCCTAATTGTGGATTACCGCGATATTTTGAGCACGTGTAAAGAGGTTCGTCAGTTTCGCAACGTTGTACCCGCTGCGAATTTAGTGCCGGTACTCCACCAGCGCCAGCTAAGACTGCGTGTGGTTCTTGGGCAGGTGGTTCCAAAGGTGTTTGTCTTCGATGTCGACAATACCTTATGGCCCTACTGGTGCGATACCGACCTACGCCCACCCTTCGCCCCCGGGCCGGACGGCAAGCTTCACGACGGGGGCGGCAAGGCGATCGAAATGTTTGGCGATGTGCGATCGGTAATGCTGGAGCTGCACCGCGCAGGCGCTCGCATCGCGTTCGCGTCGCGCACAGATCAGCCCAGCTGGCTAGAGAACATCGCGCGACAGATGAAGCTGACGGAAGACACTAGCCTATGGGACGTGGCCGAGTTCCATGAAATTTATTCCACCAGTAAGCACGAGCACTTCCACGCAATAAAGCGTCAGAGCGGCTGCCCCCACGACGCCATGCTCTTTTTCGACGACGAGGCCCGTAACCGCAACGTGGAGGAGCTGGGCGTCACGTTTGTGGACGCCGAGGGAGGGCTGACACAAGAAATGGTCAAGGCAGGGCTGAGGGAGTACGAGCGAAGGCACATCGATTAGCTGCCCCTCTCCGGGTCCGAATCATCCGCGCGCGCTCACTCGTTGTGATAAATGTGAGTAAATATTGGTCATCGCTCGACGCAACTACAGTTGGACAGGTATGATATCCCTCATTCGGACGGCCGTCTTTACTAGTTTACTGGTGGGTTTCAGGTGATTTTTCAGGAGGTGTGATATATAAAGGTGACCCGAGTATGAATTGTGGAATTGTTTGTGCTGTAAAGATGGTGAATGCCCCCTCTGCCCGTGACTGTGGCGTGGACATGCAGCGTTTGGGGACGCGAGACAATGGGACTATGGCACAGATTTGGGTGGTGGTTAGCAGTGAAGAACAGATTTAGACACACATTTATTAAGGAATGGGACAGTGGATATCATATATTTATGCAGACATCTTCTGCTATCCGCCTATCCATCCATACACGACTGTGCATACTACTGTCGCAAAGAGAATGCAATGGTGTCACATTCTAAACACGGCTACAGGTACCCTATCTACATGGTATGTACATTGTCACGCCAGCTCGATGAGTCATATCTGCGCAGACGAGGTCTGTCCCTTGTCGTCTGCGCCACCCTTCGGAGGCGCGGGCCTTGCCGTCGCTGTTCCCTGACGTACCACCGTCAGTCGGAGCTCCCCCGCCTGCACGCCACCACCCGCCGCGTCACCCTCTCTCCCCGTGAGGCCGACCCTGGCGGTCGATACCTTTCTGAAATAAAAGACCATGGCGGCCAAGGTAGCTACCAGGCCAATGCTTCCGATAGTTATCGCTGCGATCATCAGCGCGCGCTCGTTGACGTCAACGTTCTGCGTCGATGACGCGTCGCGGTGAATCATCACAGTCGCGTGTCGCACTACACCGCCTTCCTCACCCCCGTCAGCCACCGGTGATGACGGTTGCTGGCCCTTGGTGACACTCGGCTCATGTTGCGCGGAAACGAGGGCATCCTCATCGATGGTTGAGCGTAACATGTCGGACATGTTATCGAGAGACCGACTGTCCGGGTCTGGTCCGCTTTGAACACTTAATGCGGCCTCTGGACCCGTAGTGTTATACTTTGCCCCCTTTCCGACTGTTCCATGGGGTGACTCGGGACGAGGCACCCACCCACCAGCGCAGCCTCGTCGCCCGTCCGAGCTGTATGAAGCCAAGAAATCCGAGAGTGGGGGGCTTTCGAGTGAAAGTAGATCACGGCCGCGGCCGTGCTTACCGTGACCACGTCCATACTGGTCGTCGTCATTGTCATCGTCCCCGTCTTGTCCGCGAGACGGCTGTTGCCATGACGAGGACGACACCCACGACGCGCGCCCCTGCGGAAACTCGTCAACGCGAGTGGCCGCCGGAGGTGGCCTCACGGCTCGACCTCCTCCTCCGCGGTTGAAGTTGAGCGCCTGGCCCACCCAGTCCAAGATGCTGTCGAAGAAGGCGTCCCACGCCGCACCGCTGCTGCTGCGGCTGCTCTGCGCGTTCGCTAGGTTACGGTACAAATCCGTGTCCGCGAGCTTGAGCGCGTACAACACGGCCAGCACCGACGGCTCGTCGTCCCGATCGAACCAACCCAGTTGGCTTTGGGCGAGCTGCTTGAACACGGTCGTCACCTTTGGTCATAAGAAAACACGATCAAATACGTGATTAGAAAATCGGTGTCCTTGAAATATACGATTCAATTTGAGTTTTGTGTGATGTAATTGGAAATCAATGATACGAGCTATATAACTAAGAGTCGGTCAACTAACCTGCCCGCAGTCGACTTTTAATTCCGGACGTAGCACGGCTTGCAGCTCCACAGGGCTCGCATCCAGTGCCCATAACGCCAGCGCGTCGCCTGCTTCCATCCGATTGTCTGCTTGCCCTCGATTCCTCGCCACCTCTGCTAGCACCCAACCAAAATCTTCCAAGGCCTGTGTTGCGTTAAGGCGGCGGAGCAGCGCGCGGTCTTCCACTAGAGCCGTCACGCACGCGGTGAAGTCGGTGCGAGGTCGGTTGGGTAGCCCAAAAGGATGCCCCCTTATAGTCGCTAGAGCGTCAAGGCTGAACACAAGGCTTCCCTTGCACGACGGTCGAGTGTCGTTGACAAGAAGACCTAACGAAAGTACATCGCGCGGGAAACGAGTGTTAATTCGGCAATCTTGAATCTTTAATGGAGGGCAATAATAAGATGGTTCTGGATGACGCCCCGGCCAAGTTTACAGTAAACTTTGTTTGACCCGTACCTTGCAGTTCGATGCTGCCCAAGCTATCACCAGCGACTGATGCCAGCGCTGTCGCCCCGAAAATCAACAAAGCCGCAGCCAAACGCGATTGAAACCCGGTCATTGCCATTGTGTGACTGTTCTCCTGTTTTCCTGACGTCTATTCTTGTCTGCCAATCTTGATTCTGCCGACCTCCCTACCGCGGCGCCGCACGGTAGTCGGACCGGTCGTCGGGTACCGTACCATTACTGTGCGCCCGTTGTCCGACGGTCATGTGCGATGAGTCGATATGACGGTCGCTCGAATCCACGTCATCATCAACATTAGCGTACCGTCCGCCTTTCTTTTCTGGCACACACTACACGTACCTGTATATTTATTAGAGTTAGAAAATATTGAGCGACCTGTGGGATTTTCCCTCCTTTTTCTTGTAAAACATATGCTATATCTTCACAAAAAATAAATGCGACCGTCATCCGGACTATCGCTCCTGTACTGCTGTTTGTTGTACATTCAATATGCTTTAGCAAAACATTATAGATTTGATTACAAAAGAGGCGTTGTAGAACCATTTCCAAACGAATAAAAGAACAATGTATTACCAAAG
This sequence comes from Tetraselmis chui, assembly GCA_026401115.1. NCBI lineage: Eukaryota > Viridiplantae > Chlorophyta > Chlorodendrophyceae > Chlorodendrales > Chlorodendraceae > Tetraselmis > Tetraselmis chui. The sequence continues at coordinate 36,742 of JAPMLY010000779.1, forward strand.
CCTGCAACCCTGGGAAACAAAAACAAATCAGGACGACAGCCACCATGCACACCATCATGAAGAGAGGGACCCAACACGTCATGAATTACAACCGAAATGCGTTGCGTTAATGTCATGCGGACATGCATACATCTCCCAAGAAATAAAGGAACGGATGAGAATCCGAGATAGATAGACCAACATGCGGGTTCTTCAAACGGGCACAAGGCGTCTGTGGCGGTTAGGCTCTGAAAGCTTAACGCTAGCACAAATCTGTTCTTGTCTGTCTAGTTATGTCGTTGCAAGATGGCAAAATGATGTTGTCGAGAGGCAATGGTGAAAGATGTTTCACTGCTGTACTTAGGCAGTAGATGTTGTAAGTGAACAATGGAATTGTTAAAATGTTCTGTCACCTCCCTCTACTGCACTAGGCTTAAATAGGTTTCTGCCCAAATTGCTTACGCCTGCAAGCTACGCTTACGTGTCAGGCGTTAGGGCTGTCTAACCGTCGTCATCTGTCCTCGAGACGCGGCCTGCCTAGCTTTGGGTTTCACGACGCGGCTCATTCTGCATCGAAGAGCTCGTTCTGGCGCGTCATCTGGCTGGTTAGATTAATTATGCATATTTGTACGTAACGGGAGGTACTGGTCGTACTGTAGCATCAGCACCCTTATAATATTGCAGTAGCGACGTACCCACGAGTATACGTCCCTCCTGTGGAAAAGCACGAATTGGAATCCGTAACGAGTACATGTACAATGTCATGCAATGTACTGTTGCAAGACTGTACTCGTCACACTCGTACCCTCCCCCTCTTGACAGATCAATGAGGCCGCCGCGAGGCAGACCTCCGTGGTCTAAGCTCCTTTACTGAAGCAGTTACTAGGACTCAGGAATGCGCGCTGGGTGAGCGTGCATGAAGTCGATGTACGCTTGAGTCTTGGTAAACTTGTGCCATTGGGGCGTCTCCAAGAAATCTTGTAACGCTGTGGTCCGGTGCACTTCGTTCAACCGGTGCCAGACAGGTGGAATGTCGTCATCACGGAAGTGCGTCATGAAGAGCAAATATTTGCCTCGTCGCCCAGGTAGCGACTTAATGCACACAACAGAGATGTGCGAGACGTCAAACTCCTCGTCGTCTCCTTCAGGTACAGTCACCGGGACAGCTGGTCGTAGCGGAGCGGTAGAGCAGGGTCGTAAGTTGTTAACATGGAACACATGATGTAAGCGTACTGTCGCTGGTAGTTTCAATATGTAACTGTGTTTCCCAATTTTCTCCTCCACTGAAAAAGGGCCGAGCTGTCTGTCTCTGAGTTTCCGGTTCGGTTGTCCTCGCAGAAAAAGGTTTGCTGTGACGACTGGCACCTTGTCTCCCTTAGCGAAGTGTGGCGCTGTAGACGGTTTTGTGCGCGCCTGCATCTCGTCCTTATGTAGTTGTAACACTGAGCGTACCATGGTGTGTACTTCATGTAACAATCTCAACCGTTCTGTTGTGTCTTGCGAAATTGTAATCGATGGTCTCATGCTGAACAGTAGGTCAAGAGGCTCCTCATGAGAGAACCCAAAGTTAGCCTCAAACGGTGTATGTTCAATTCCGAGTGCACGCGAAGCGTTGTACGCAAATTCCACTTGCGGTAGAAGTGTCGTCCAATCAGAGCCATCGTAGCAACAGAAGCAACGAAGAAGCTGCTGAAATGTGCTGTTCACGCGCTCTGTCAAGCCGTCCGTTTCTGGATGTCGGCTGGAAGACATGTTCAGACGCGTTCCAAGGCGTCTCCAGAGTGTCTGCCAGAAGGCACTGACGAATTTCGGGTCGCGGTCACTGATCAGCACACGGGGCAGTCCATGTAATCGGTAGACTCCCTGTAAAAACAAAGTTGCAGTTTCTTCGGTAGTAATCGATTCTGTACATGGCAGAAAATGGGCCATTCGAGTTAGATGGTCTACCACAATCAGCACACTGTTAAAGCCATTGCTCTTAGGCAAGTGTGTTAGGTAGTCAAGACCAACTGTGTGCCACGGTCTGGGTGGAACAGGCAATGGGTAAAGAGTCGCAGCCATTTGCGGTCGAATCTTTGCTCGTCGACAGACGACGTAGCGTTCACAGAAATCTTTCACGTCTTGGGGGATTCGTTTCCACCAGAATCTGTCGAGTGCTTTAGCAAGAGTGCTAGCAACTCCTCTGTGACCAGGTGACGAACTTTCGTGCAGCTCTGTGATCAATCTCAGTCGGAGCTCAGAGTTCTGTGGAATACAGAGGCGATTGAGGCGCCAAAAGTACCCGTCTCTGGCTTCTATCCGGCTGTCTTTCGTCCACTCACCCTCGTCCCCATAAAACTAGTCTTGTGAGTACCCCTCGCGAATGAGATCAGCGAACTCACGGCTCAGCTGCAGCGCGTTAACATTCAGTAAATTTAACTGCGCGTCTTCAAACAGCAGCTGGGACTTCCGTCGTAATTCTCGATCTGACGGAACCTCGCCATCCCAAAATAAGGGTTCTGTGACATGAGGTACGAAGTCTGGACGCCGGCTTAACGGGTCAGCTTCGTTTAGAGCTCCCTTGCGATATGCAAGTGTCATCGAGCATACAAACGGTTGCAAATCGCGCAGGTATCTTGCTTGCCGCTTGTTCAGCCTGTTGTTCGGTTGCCTGAGCAGATGTCGCAGTGTGTCGTGGTCTGTTACGACAAGGAACTTAGAGCACCCTTCAAGATAGCACCTCCAATGCTTGACAGCTTCGCATACGGCCAAAGCTTCTAAGTCGTACGCAGAGTAAGTGTTACCACGCTCAGCTGGATTCAGCTTACGCGCCCAGTAAGAGACTGGTTGAAGACCTCCTCCTTGGTCTTGCAACATGATTGCTGCAATCCCCACTGTTGAAGCATCTGTAGCTACGGTGAACGTCGCGTCCGAGCCGACCTCCGGAAGGATCAGGCATGGCGCGGAAATGAGCCGTAACTTGAGAGTCTCAAAGGCTTCCAAACATGCAGGCGTCAGCGTAACCTTTTGTGGGTGGGACTTCCGCAGTAAGTCCGTCAATGGAGCCGTAAGGTCGCTAAATTGGTGTATGAATTTGGCGTAGAAGTTGCAGAATTGTACGAAACTGCGAACCTCCTTCTGCGTCTTGGGCACTGGCCAGTCTGCAACGGCCTCGACTTTCTTTGTGGAAACCGAAATTTTACCGGCTGACACAGTGTAGCCCAGGTACTCCATCTCTTGCAGTCCGAAGAAGCATTTCTTAAGGCGTTATTTTAAGCCCTCCTCCTTGAATCGTTGTAGCACGAGACGCAGGTGTTCCATGTGCTCCTCCAGAGTTCGACTGTAAATACAGACGTAATCCAGGTAGACTGTCACGAACTTATGTAAAAAGTCGCGAAGAATGTCATTCATCATCCTCTGAAATGTAGCCGGCGCATTGCACAGGCCAAACGGCATGGCGACCCATTCCATTTAGCCATCATGGGTCTGAAAAGCCGTCTTGTGAACGTCCTGGTCACGCACTCGAGCTTGCCAGAATCCAGAGGCGAGGTCGAGGTGTGTGTAAAAGTTCGCGTCCTTAAGTTCTTCAAGAGTATCATCCACTGTTAGCACTAGCATCCCGTTGCATAGTACTTGTGTACAAGGTAGCTATTTGTCATTCTAGTACTTAGTGTTATGCTATTAGCGGTACTCTATTCCCTATTAGTGGCGGTCGGCCGGCCTTGCCGGTGCCTTCGCCGGCCGCCATCTCTCTCCACACACTTCTCTAGTCACCACAGCCGGCCCCCCTTGTGGGGCCGGCACGACCTCCGTGTAACTATCCGTTCCCAACTCTAACAGATTATGGGCCCTCCACCAAGTTACACTAGAGAAGAGCGTGTGTAAAGCGCTCGGCGCCACGCTAGTCCTATCTACTCCCACGTAAAAAAGAGTAGAGCGTGTGTAAAGCGCTCGGCGCCACGCTAGTAATTCATCGTCCCACCGACCCCACGCTTCGCCTTCGAGCTGGTTGTCCGCGACTGTCCTACCATCTCCCACGTAAAAAGGAGAAGAGCGTGTGTAAAGCGCCCGGCGCCACGTTCGCCCCACCCAACTTTAAGTCTCACCTAGCCTTTCAGTACTTTAATTAGTACTGTTATTGTTTTTTCCCGAGGCAATGCCGCAACGCTCACCTTACTTAGCGAGGAGCTTAACTTTCCCACGGCGAGAAAGGGGGAGTCAACACGAGCGCCCGTCTATGTTTTTTGCGTGCCTGCACGCTCCTAACGGCCTTGTTGGCTGTGCTTCTTCCTCGCCGGTCGCTCTCATGCGTCGGCTAATTCTCCCGTGGACAGTTTTTCCCGCTACATGTCAGAATAGTACATTACACAGTACATTCGGAACTGCTTCATATCGGCAACTCGCCGGTAGCGGCACGTTCTTGTGAGCGCATGTCGCTACACCTACCCGGCCGGAGACACACGCTAAAAGCACTACACCTTCTACCAAGATGACACCTTCCTCAACGCAAGCTAGGACGACGTCAAGACCTCGGCTACCTTGAGGGGGGGTGTTAGCACTAGCATCCCGTTGCATAGTACTTGTGTACAAGGTAGCTATTTGTCATTCTAGTACTTAGTGTTATGCTATTAGCGGTACTCTATTCCCTATTAGTGGCGGTCGGCCGGCCTTGCCGGTGCCTTCGCCGGCCGCCATCTCTCTCCACACACTTCTCTAGTCACCACAGCCGGCCCCCCTTGTGGGGCCGGCACGACCTCCGTGTAACTATCCGTTCCCAACTCTAACATCCACACGCGGAAGTGGGTAAGCATCTTTACGCGTAACCTCGTTAAGGCCACGGTAGTCAATGCACAGACGTAGCGAGTCATCAGTTTTCCGCACAAAAAGAATTGGCGAGCCGAACTCACTGTAGCTGGGACGGACCAGACCAGCCTCCACTGCGTCTTTGAGCTGTCGATTAAGCTCAGCGCGCTCTGGAGGTGACAATCTGTTCAGACGTTGGCGTCGCATAGGGCCAAGTGTTTCAATGGGATGATCCCACTGTCGGCTTACAAGTGGAGAGTCGACATGTTGCAGTAACTCCGGGAAGTCATCAAAGAGTAACGACCGGAAGTTGTCACGTTGTTCTGCAGTTAGCTCCTCTCCAGTGTGAAAGCCTATCGGTTGTTCAGTGGCTGACGTAAGTTCAATGACGTAAAATTCAGCGTGACGTCCTCTGCTGCGGCGCGTCTTGCGCATGAGTTTATGAACTTTCGTAGACGACAACAGTAGACATGGCCTACGGATTTACGAGTGGGAATGCCGATGCCTACCCACAACTTGGCTGGACTACCTGTTACCCTCACGGAGACCGAGCGTGAGGCTGCAATTAATTCACCGCTACAGAATGGCAGAACTGGAGGATGGGCTTGAAGCTCAGCCTCAGCGTTTTCTCATGCTTGGGATTACGCCTGATTCGTACGACTCAGTTATATGGGTTACGTCGCAGTTCTCAGGACATCTTAATGGGTGGTGGCTGAACCGGAAAACTCAGGCTGCTATCCCATCTACGTACAACGAGCTTGTTACGGAGTTACGCAACTCAACGTTTCTTCCGAACATCAAGGACGACGCAATTGGTTGGCTGTCACCTTGTGCAAAGAGGCGGGCCTTCAAGGGGTCTACTAAGCCGTCAAAATTGGCTTTGACCTTGAAAAACTAATGAAAATTAAAATAATTTACAACAATGTCGGCAGATTGAACCGGTTACAGTTGAAGCGGCCATTAATTGCTAAACCATTTAGGACACTTATGAGCAAAGATTGGGTCGGACATTTAATTGCCACACTCTCCTCGTTTAAGCAATAGCAGCAGAAATAGTTTTGTAATCAAAAAAAGAAAATCAAACATAAATCCAATTGTCAAGAAATGTAAAATGAAACTGCTGCTCGACCTTCACGATGCACGACCCGCTCCCACAGAACCGGGGCGCCGGCCGGCCTAGGCCGATCGGCGTTTAAGAGGGCCGACGGGCTGGCCTAATCTAGCTCCCGCGTGATTTTAGTCTTGCCGGAGATAGGAGGGAAAAGGCTAGCGAAAAAACCTCCTCGCGTGGATCGCCCGATCGGGGACGGTCGCGGCAAGCAACCTGCAACCCTACTTCTTTGCCATTAATTCACTTTTTTAGACCACTTGAAGGAGCAAGTAGTGGCGATGGGACCGCCGCTAACGGACGCTTGCCGTGGCCTCGCCATGGAACAACAACCCATGGCCGCCCCGGCGGACGTTCGCGTCCCAATCCCATCACCCTTCGTGCGGCACGTGCTACAAAACACCCACCGACGGTACAACCCGTGAATGATTACCTCAGCCGGACAACCTCGTATGCATCAAGATATTCCGCGCAATACTCGTAGTTTGCACTAACTGCCCCTATTTTTGCCGCTCGGAAACGGGGGTTCTCTGCCACGTGGATGACTTCGCACTCGATAGAACGAGCGGTAACATGATGTTTTTCGTGCGAAAAGCGAAAGGGGATCGACGACTCCGATCCGTATGTCCGCGGGGCCGACAAAACGCTACTACAATCCCGATTTCGGCAATACCACTACTCGCGGACATGTTCGAGGCGTTCTCCGGAGGCCGCACCATCTGCGTATTACACCCACTTATGCATTATTGGACCTAAGCCTACAATCTTTTGGGTCAAATCACACGACAAAACACCTCACGCGTGGACAGCCAAGACCATCATATAGTGGATTCGAGAGGCGTGCATAGCCATCGGCGCAACACATACCCTCCCCCCGCCTCCCCCTCAATGTAAGTGGACATCGCATAGCCTATGGAAGGGCGCGGCGTCCGCCTCCGCATGATGCATCAACGCACCCCTCACCAAGATTCGCTGCAAGGGTGGTTGGCCAAAGACCAACGACGTCGTCATTGGCAAGTACATCGACCCGACCATGAGCGCAACACCGGCTGCCTAGCTTTTATTCTACATATGGCCACACCCCCGGTTCGGTAGCCTACGCCGACCTTCTGCCGATTTTTACATGATATAATTTGACTCCGAGTCGTTAAATTCTCAAATTGCATAATATTGGGGTTTAACGGTTATACGAAGTACCATCTTGAGTCCGCCTAAGGCAACGCGCGGACGGGAGACAAGGCGTCACAAGCGCTGTTGAATGTCCGCGGCGGGCGCCCACCTGGTGTACCCCTAGTAAAACATCTCCTCTAGTTGGAAGCAAGCACCTTTTGCCTTTGAGCTCGCCTATCGGCTCGCACAACCCACCCACCCTTCCCTGATCAAGCGCTTAATATAATTAGCACCTCCGGATAGGCGCTTAACGTGTTTTTGTGCCTGGTTATCCAAAATGCAAACAAGCTGTAGTCTATGCCATAATCTTCCCAGTCGCGAATAATTAACTCAGTTTGATAATATATATGGTGAAGATTTATAATAAAAAGCAGTGGAGGCCACCAAGCAATTTGATATATCCTCTGCGCGACACGGTGCGAGTAATCCTTATTCATGCCCTGCTCCGCTGTTGCACTGAAACGACGGAGGAAGCGAATCCGCTGCAGAGAGTCGAATTCGCACGACCAATATTTTTCCATTGCCTGTAACTCAGAAGGATATAGGCTCACTGTCCGGGCACTGAGGGTGTTCTGCAATGCCCACTTCGAAACACGATTTCATTGCGAAGATTCTGGATCAAGGATTGGGATCCAAAGCTGGAACACACGCTTGACGATAATAGGGTAGCAGGGTACGTTGCCCAGCGCGTCCCGTTTGATTTCGCCCATGTCCGTCGGGCGGCCACTGCCTCGAGGTTGCCAGTTGGCACCCGCATTGCCAAGCTTATGTTATCGCTACTTCGGAGCGCATCCCAACGTGTTGTGCTGCGTAACATTTCAAAGCACACGCTCAGCTCTTGTGAGCTACCCCTCCCTGATTGTGTTTATAATTCCCGTCCTCGTTTTATTTTTCAGATGTCTGCTGGTGATATTATAGTTTCTACTCATCTGACGTCAGACGTCGAACGTACCCTCTCCTCTATCGGCCCATTGACCTCCGACTGAATACACCCGCTCCCTCGAGCCTCGGCATTCATTTTTCGTGATTGCAGAACTTTCCTCTCCTACCTTTGCACACACGACAGACCGCCGCAACGTAGTCGCCCTCGCACTTTCCTGCGCGACTACTGTCCGTTGCTGCGGAGTACAGCTGCTGCCCCTACTCCTTGAATGAGGCCAGCGGGGCCTCGCTTATCCTGTCGTACAGCCTATCCACCCCAATTGCTTTGTAATTCTTATAATTAATTGTACAACACATTAATGCAGATATTTCAACAATATTTATACTGGTATGCTAATAAATCAATATACTAATATCCTCTTAACCCGTACCGGGTACCCACTTCGACAGTCGATGCCTAAGCGATAGCGATATGTCGCGTCTATACGACGCACATCACCTCCTGACTCGTCTCGGTGTCGCTTGCCTTGTCCCTAATAGGTTAGACTGGCGCTGGAAAGGGTCATGCCGCTTGCCGCTGAACCGTGGCATTGGCCGCGACGGTCGGTGGCCGCGTTGTTTGCTATCGCTGCCGCGCTGTTGACAGTGCTGGTACCCGTACTAAGCCAGTGGTTGCCGGAGCCAACGGAGTCACCGTCACAGCTGCTGCAATGGGAGCTACGACACGCGCACGAACTCCTATCCGACTCCTTGGCCTCAACGCTGACGAACATTGCGAGGCACGGAGGCGGCGGGGCGCTGCAGTCGTGCGGCGAAAGGTACCCTTTTGTGGTGGAGGCTCGGCTTCATCGAGTTGGGAGTGCGAGCGGCGGCGGCAGCGGTTGGCGAGGGGAGTCGGAGGCGGTGCTGCTGTTATTGCAGGCGGTGACGAGTCTCGAAGCGCAGGTCGTGCCTGGGTCGATGCAGCACTTGGCAGCTCTGGTGCTTTCGGCTTGCGCTGCGCAGCAGCACGCGGGTTCGCTTGAGTCGCAGCAACGGTTGGCGACGTTGCAGCTGTCAGCGGTGGCGGCACGACAAGCCGCGAGTGTGGCTGCGACCTCGGAGCTGAGGGACAAGAACGTGCAGCAGGCCGTGCAGCAGCTGGTGACAGAGTCAGAGGCACTTTGGAGGGCGGAGCTGGGGGTACAACAGCAGGCAAAACACCTGTCAATGAGGCCTCCTGCTGGCCATTCTCAGATGAGTGATGCCTTGAGCTCTGCTGCGCCACTCATCATAAACCGCGGACACCTCATGGACGAGAGCGCCTCTCATCGTGTTCAGCACCACACGAAGGTAGCCTCTCCTCCCCCTCCGCGCTCCCATAACCAGTATAAAAAGGGCGGGTATAGCGGTGGTTAGTTTAGGTTTCTGGAAGGAGACCGTCGGGCGTGTGGCACCATACCCACACAGAAGTCGAAGGGGGGCGCATTGTTGCGATTCATGTGGCGACAGGCCATTGCTTATGTGCTACTATATCACTTTGCATATTCCCTGGAGGGAAGGGAGGGAGGGAAAAGAGAGGGGCTGATAATGGCAGCGTCTGTGTCGTGCGTAGCGCGGAGTGGCTGTCAGCCTGTCGGGAGTGTTTCGCATGGCGCCTCCCCCTCTGGCGCTGCTCGTGACCACCTTTGGTCTCCTCTTCTCCGGTGGTCTCTATGGCCAGGTGAACCCCCCTTTCTCCTTCCTTTTCCATATTAGCCCCTTACACCTATTCCTCGAAAGGTGACACGGAAAACTAGAAGGTAAATTAGAAGTAACGATGTCAGTGCCATCGCGTTGTCGGGTTTAAGGGCGAATGTTACGAATCAATTACTGAATGTATAAAATCAGAGCAGACGAGATTTGCGATATGTTTTATGTGAGTGTGTGTGTGTGTGTGCGCGCGGGTGGGTGTGGGTGTATTTGTGTTTGTCCTACTGCTATTCTGTCATGTTTGCCTCTGTGTTTCCATGTGTTATTGTTAACAGTGTGCGATCTCGTGTGGGAGTAAGTGACTACATGCATGTGTGTTTGCTTCAGTATTTGCGTGTGTGTTAGCAAATATGTGTGTGTGTGTGTGTGTGTGTGTATGTGTGTGTGTATTTGTGTGTGTCTTACTGCCTTACTATCTTATTGTGTGTGCGTTTGTTAGCAAATATGTGCGTGTATATTTATGTATTGTGTGTGTGTTATTGTTAGAATGTGGTCTTGTGTGGAAGTAACGACGTGTATATGTGCATGTCGTGTCGTGTGTTTCTTCTATGAGCGCACGTGTGCACATGTGCATGTGTGTGTGTGTGTGTGTGTGTGTGTGTGTGTGTGTGTGTGTGTGTGTGTGTGTGTGTGTGTGTGTGTGTGTGTGTGTGTGTGTGTGTGTTTGGTGCGTTTGCGTGTCTGTCGGCAATGAAGTGACCAAGTCTGTGTGTGTTTGTATTAGTGTGTGAGTGTGTGTGTGTGTGTGTGTGTGTGTGTGTGTGTGTGTGTGTGTGTGTGTGTGTGCGTGTGTGTGTGCGTGTGTGTGTGTTTGGTCATTTGGTGCGTGTGCGTTTGCAACGAAGTGACCAACCGTGTGTATGTGTGTGTATTTGTCTGAGTGCCTCAGTAACTTGTCTGTCTGTGTTAAGTTGCTTACTTTTTGTTTATGTTGGCCAGGTGAAGCGGGTGCTACTTGACTCCACGGGGGCGGGTTTGCGAATGGCGCGGCGGGTGTGCTCCCGAATGACCGCTGCCCTTGGCGCTTTGAGCGCGCGTATAGTGGTGACGGAGGAGCAGCGAGAGGTGCCGCTGAGCTGCGAACGCGACGCGGCGCCTTGGGATGCGCGGCAACACAGATGGTTGGGCTCCTACTCTCACCCGCCCTGCTCACCTCGAGCTGCCGCCTTTGGCACGGCGCACGCCTGCTGCCACCCACACCGTCACCCCCCGCTTGCCCTCGTCCGCCTCCCCGTCACCTCGTCAACGGAGGACAACCACGAGGACGCCGCGACCTCCGCTTTCATTTGCCCCATCACTCGAGAGGTGATTCCCCTCCATGGGTAACAGCTAAACTAATATACCCTTTTGTGTCTGAGTCGCCCATTGTGACTGCGCCACCTCATTTGCGGCGGGCCTTAACTGTTTTCTGTAGCCCAACAGGGACCTAGTCGCTGACAGTCATGAAGGTGTAAACAATATTTGACGCCTGTCATTTTCGAAGTTTTCTGATAATCGCACTCGCCTTAATTTTTTGTGCCTAATTATTTTGTAAGATTGTTGTGCATTAACCTCTTTTTCCTGTCGTGTATATTGTGCTTCCTGTGTCAGTGCATTAGATATCATTGCGGGATATTTCTAGATATATTATGTCGCGGCTAATGAGACCTCTGATTGGAACACACAAGGAACAAACGCGCTCGGGTTTTCAATTTTGCATGCAAATATCGCCAAGAGTACCGTAAGAATGTAGAAATGAAGAAATGCACCTCCCATATACTTACTGACAACTCTATCAGGAATTCTTTGGTAAAATAAAGTACGACGTCGACCTCTACGCGAACCCCCCCTTGCGCTGACCCGGGCAGCGCTTGGAGTGGCAGAGGCATCCCGTTGCACTTGAACAACAACCAGAAGCCATCTTTCGCAGATGGTGGTGGCAAAGTTCGGCGCACTCCGTTGCGCACGTGCCGCGGGTTTCGGTATTTGTATCAATCCTTGGCTGTGCTTCCATCCCAATTTTACGTCGTCCGTAAGTGATAGTTGTATTTTACTGATGTCGGCTGCATCACCAGCTTTCGACGCCGCTTCCTTGACTTGTGGAATTGTTTCTCGAGATCGTATTATTTCCATCAGATGGACACTGAACACATGGTTTACGATGGTTTGTTTCGTAAAGTATTTTTTCGTAATGGGTGACACTGTGTCCGTCCAGAACGCGGCAGCTCTTGCAACCTCACGGAATGAAGGGTAGGGTGTGGTTGCGCGTAATTATACTCAGCAGTGGTGCCGGCGCTTCACCGCAGGTGTTTGTGGACCCCGTTTGCTGTGAAGACGGGTGGACGTATGAGCGCAGTGCGATCCAACAGTGGCTGCACCGCCACAACAGCTCACCTATGACAAATGCCGCTCTTCGCCACAAACACCTCGTACCCAACTATGCATTACGAGCCGCTTTGCTCAACTGGCAAGAGGAGTCGGCCGCCGCTTGCGCAAAGCAGCCGGAGAATTTGCCGTCGACGAATTGCGAAGCGAAGGCTGCGCTCGAATGACGGCGAATGATTTTGGCTCACGTACATGACGGCGATTATTTTCGGAAATCGCTATTATGATAATTGTTAGCTACCATATAATTAGAAGTAGAGACTATTAAAGAAGAGGCGACATTTGTATGTGATTGTAGATGTATACTACCGGGTACTTCGGATTGTATAATCGGCGAATTTAAAGTCAGTGTTTGTAACAATGATAATAGTATAAGTTTAAGGTCCCAAACACATTTTGGGGCCCATCGCAAGCGGTAACGAGAGAGAAATCAGGGGAAGCGAGGGCTTCATATTCCATTACGTCCGTTCTTCAATGCACGTTATTGGGAACAGGCGCTCTCGCGCCATCCTGCATGTGTGGTGGTCCGTGGTCGCCACCGTTGTTTTGTCCCAAGCCTATATTAGCCTTTCATCGAAATCGTGTGACTTGAGCTACTTTCCACGTAGCATCTCGCGTCTCATTGGTGCTACCTAGGCAATTGGACCTTGATATTCAAAGCAGACAGCCTTCCAATGTATGACCGGTATATGTATCAACACGGCTGATTCTTGTTAGAGAGTGAAAACATAATTTGGTATTGAAATTGAATAGAGCGGGCTAGGAAAATGGGAGGACCGATACAAATGGCAAACGAAAGCCGGAGGTTCCGGAAGAGGTATCTTCTCTCGGTGCTAACCAGTAACAACCACAGATATCTCACTCCGCGAGGTCGGGCGAGGGTGTTTGAGGCAAATCCCAATGGCTCTAAATAAGGCTAAGGCTAAGGCTCTAAGGCTGCAACTTCTATAGGAGGGGAGGGCATGCACGAGTACGTGTTAAATATGAGGATGTGTTCAACGTGCTTTTCATGGCGGCACAATCACGCGAGTGCCGCATGCACGGCAAACGCAGATCGGCTTGCTTCCTTCCCGTCTATTGCCTACATGCATTAGCTTACTAACAACGGCGATATGCTTGCCGAGCTCCATCAACAATGCCGCGACGTGTTTCCCAACCGCGCAAAATTCCGCAAAAACAACGAACGAGGTCATATGAAGCGTACGCCGGGGTGAATCCGAGCGCCCTTTGAGTTCTTCGTAAACTTCGCATTCATTGAACGGCGTCGAATACTAGTCAGTATGGGGGAGGGGGGGTGTAGTGGCTACCCCAAACTATCTAGCTAGAAACCACACCACAAAGGTCGAAGTCTGATCCGTATACGCCATGGTGATTGCTGGTGCAAATGTCTCTAGTAGGCATTCCATCGTTAGTGATCGTTGGGAATGAGTCGTACAAGTGCGCGGTTGGGTTTGTGAGACATTCAATCAATGCACGAATTGAATTCTTAAAAGTTAGTTGCGGACCTTGCACATTAGTTCCACAGAATGGCCACAACCCAAAACTGTTGCGGACCAAAGCATCGCCCCCGCAAATGCGGTCCGTGGACATTTAATGGGTTTAGCGGTCCGTGGAAGTCGTTGTCAATGACGGTGTCAACGCACATTCCGCATCCGTATATTTATGAGTACAATCAAAGCGTCTCGCGTAGACTGACCCGAACTAAATAAGGGAAGTACCGAAAATCAGACCGACGTAAGAAGTCGTTGAATTGCTGGATGTAGAGAGCGTAACTCATGCTTCATTACGTAAGGTTGAGCAGAGCGTTAATCGCATCATCTTGGATGTTAGGAAAAAAGTCGTCTTTTGCAGCTCCGCGACAAGAAGGTCAAACGTAGACGGGATGGCAGCTTGCACTTTCCGGTTCAACCACCAACCGTTTTGATGTCCAGAAAACTGTGAAGTAACCCAAATAACTGAGTCGTACGAGTTCGCCGTAATTCCGAGCAAAAGAAAGCGCCGAGGTTGCGCCTCGAGCCAATCCTCCAGGTCACGGGCATTTTCACCAGACTGGAACGGCGAGTTAACCGCTGCTTTGCGTTGAGTCTCCGTAAGGGTCACATAATATAAGCCAACCAAATTAGTCGTAGGCATGAGAGTACCCACACGTAAATCAGTCGGTGTCTCTCCACACAACTGATTAATGTAACCACGAATGAGAAGCCATACCGGGCCAGAATCAACCGACGAAAACCGGGGGTACATGAAAAACTGCCTCGGGATAGTTGTGTCGTCATGAAAGAGTGCCTGGGACGTATACACTGCACGACGGAAAGTTTCCCATTGAGTCACGTAACCAAAGTGAAGTAAATCGGTCTTATGCTCATGGCAAGAAGTAAGCCCGTCTTGGCGGGCGTAAGATTCAGACCACCGACATCGATTGTTTCCGGTACGACGTAAGAACCATCCGGATTGATAGTCGACTGAGCTATCACAACATACTCGAGATGAGCAGGAGTACGCAAGTGGGTCGTAATGTACGAAACGAGAACAAAAGCCGAGTAGACGTAAACGAGCTGTTGTCCGACAAGTAACGCGACACGAAAAGGTGCGTCACTCAACAACGTCAAATCATATGGAGTCAAGATAACGCCAGTTTCCTCATGCAACTCACGAACGGCAGCGTCGACATGCTCTTCGTTAGCCGAGACATAACCAGCCGGGAACCAAGTTTTACCAGAACGAGGCTCACGTTGTAACACAAGCTTATCGTCGGAAAGCTTAGTCCCTCCTACATGTAGTGCGACCACCACATAACGTCAACAAACGTTCAAGTCCAACAGAAGCCATTCCGAGTCAATCAAGCAACGTCGAGCGAATCAAACGATAGCGAAAACGTGTGTCGACCAAAGAGCTCCGAAACCAGTGTGGCAGGTAGCCTTCTGTAGCTAACTGCTAGCACAAATTAGTTCTAATCTGTTCAGTCTGTCGGTGCTTTATGTCAGAGTAACACTGCAGACGGGAGATGATGCGAGGATGTCTCGCTGCTTGTACTTTAGCAATATATATTGTAATTGAACAAAGGAATCGTTAAATGGTTCTGTTACCTCCCTCTATTGCAATGGACTTAAATAGATTTCTGCCCAAATAGCTTACGCGTGTTGGTATCGCTGACGTGTCAAGCGTTAGGGCTTTCCAACCGTCGTCAACAGTCTAGAGACGCGGCCCGACTAGCATGGAGAATCACGACGCGGCTTATTCTGCATCGGAAACCTCGCTTAGGCGCGTTTTCTGACTAGTTAGATTAACTGTGCGTACCTTTATGTACCGGGAGGTACTTGTCATACAATATTCATCACAACCCTTGCTAATATTGCAGTAGCGACGTACCCACGTTGTACGTCCATCCGATGGAAAAGCACGAATTGGAATTAGAAATGAGTACCTGTACAATGTCATGTAATGTATTGTTGCACGACTGTACTCGTCACATAAGCCCGAGGAACATGAAGACATGCCACAACGTCAACATTGCCTTCTTGCAAAGCGTCGCGGGGATAGGAACCCAGAGTACCATGAAGAGCAGCAGAAAAAACGTTGCATGATTTCACGCGCACATCCCCAAAAAAACGCGGAGATGGGACAGAAGTAGTTCGACGAACGAAATGTTACATACGCGGACGTAACTGTCAGAGCGCAAAGAGCGAGACTCAGCCAATATCAATGTCAATTTTTTGTGCATGTGTCTCTATTTTTATTGTGGATTTGTATGTTTGTTACATGATTGTTGATGGCATGTTTACGTCATTCTGCTGCTCTTCATGGCACCCTGGCTTCCTATCTCCACGACGCTTTTCATGAGGGTAGTGCTGACGCTGTGGCATGACTTCTTATTCCTCGGGCTTAGGTTTTCCCCCTCTTTTCTTCTTTTTGCTTGGTGGCCTCAACTGCTTGTTCTTATAATAAGAAATTCATAATTTGCATTTAAATTCGCCTGTCTTTTTTTATCTATTAGCTCACCACTCAACAGGTTTGATACTACAAAAGCGACATCATGATTTGGAAACTCCAAGTACAAGAGCCACCAAACATTATTTGGATTAGGGTTAGCGATGAAAATAATCTCGAGAAAGTACTGCATAAAGGTCAACGCACTAAGTACAGGACATTTCGCTACGATGGGGAGTAGGTGTACGGGTACAACTTCGCCATGCTTTGATATTTCGTTACTACACTACGTGCACAACATAGCGATACGAGTACAGTATTACGGATGGTAATTAACATCTACCCGTATACCCGTCATGTTCAGGCCCTGTCAAGGATTGTATTCTGGAATTTCAATATATTTCAATTTATTTCAATTTCACACCTCCACCGTGTTGCCCATCGCACTCGCCTCGTCCCCACGGTGAGAAGCGATGCCCCAGCATCGCTCACCTACATTTTTCTCGGCCCAGTTCACAGACGAGTGGGAGGTAGGTAGGTCTCGCGCCAGCTAAGATTAGTATCGTAGGATAGTTTGGATGCCATTACCTTCCCTCTGCCAACCGTGCACTGATCTCCGCCGACATTCGCAGTCGTTCTTCCATCAAAGCTGATGGTTCCGTCCGCGCGCGCGCTGATCTCCGCTGTAACACCAACCGCCACTGAAATTATTAACCTCGAATGACCACAAGGCATATACAACTTTCGCTGAGATGGCAGTCGCAGCTTAAGTTATTTGACTACACGGCGGGGAAAACCATGTTGAAAACGATTCTTGATTTTTCCTAGGTATTCGTTTGTAAAGACTTGACATAGCGAATGGGTTCGAACGGCGACGGGGTGCCAGAGGAGGAAGCGGACAAAGATGACGTGTTCCCGGGAGAGCTTCCGTCGGACGTTTGGCCTTCCATCCTTCACCACTTACCGCCCACCGAGCTCCGCATCGCAGCACACGTATGTCGCATGCTACGAGATGCGTCGTGGGAGGAGGTGATTAGCGGAAGATGCGGGTCGATAGATATCCAGATGATTACAGTTTGCGGCTCCGTGGATCTCCTGGCGTGGGCCAAAGCGGCGGACTGTCCTTGGGACGAGCGGACGGCCGCAGAAGCTGCACGCAGCGGCCATCTAGAGGTAGCTTTACATAACTTAATAAACGTAACGAACATTTCTTTCGAGACTTTCCTTTTTGCTTGTGTTACGTCAGCGCGCGGCTGTTTTGTTTTCCCCTGCCTTCTTTTTGCAGGTGCTGCGGTGGGCCCGTCGCCAAGGTTGCGACTGGGATGAGGCGACTTGCGCAGCAGCAGCCGGGGGCGGGAACTTGGCCATGCTCCAATGGCTACGTCGAAAGCACTGCCCCTGGGACGCTAGCACGTGCTGCGGCGCAGCGGAGGGTGGGCACCTTCACGTTCTGCAGTGGGCCAGGCAGCATGGGTGCCCCTGGGACGAAGAGACGTGCCAGGGCGCCGCTGAGGGCGGACACTTTCAGGTGCCTCAACCTTACCCTACCTTAAACTATCTAGAAATAGTTAGATAGCACACAAGATGATATAAAAGCGGGACCAAGGCATTTCAGAGTGCGCTGTAACTTGACGCCGTCAGCTGAGGGTTGTCAACATTCCTGTTTTTTTTTTCAGTTTTTTCTTCGCTTTGCCGTACTCCACTTCACCTTCTCTGTCAGAGATTTTGGATCAGTTGCTCAGTGAGGTGGCCTTGATGAATATCGCCTCTACCACAGCACCCCTATAAATCTGTCCACATACTGAACTGGTCAAACGCTCTTCATTCGTTCGATGAATGCGGTTGAAGGTGTATGAAAATAGGTCCCTGCTTTCTTTACTCACTCAATGCCTCAGTCACAACGCAGTCAGTGAGGGTAAATCGCAAAACTAACAACACCCATTGATCACCAAAGATTGAGAGCGTTCCTAGCCCGAACAGCAGTTCACGTACATATATGTAAGACAATCTACTCCTTTGCATCAATCATGCAATCAATTGTATCGTGTGTGTGTGTGTGTGTGTGTGCGTGTGTGTGTGTGTGTGTGTGTGTGTGTGCGTGTGTGTGTGTGTGTGCGTGTGTGTGCGTGTGTGTGTGTGTGTGTGTGTGTGTATGTGTGTGTGTGTGTGTGTGTGTGTGTGTGTGTGTGTCCGTTTGAAAATGCACGTGTGGTGCCGCAGGTGCTTCAGTGGTTGCGGGACCACGGCTGCCCATGGGGCCCTTCCACCTGCATGGCGGCCGCTCATGCAGGCCACCTGCCGATGCTCAGATGGGCGCGAGGGGCGGGGTGCCCCTGGAATGAAGATACATGCTGGGGCGCGGCGCGCTCCGGGCAGCTGGCCGTGCTGAAATGGGCGCGCGGGAAGAGGTGCCCCTGGGACGAAGACACCTGCGCAGCCGCTGCGATGGGTGGGCACCTGGAGCTGCTTAAGTGGGCCCGGCGTAAAGGGTGCCCTTGGAATGAGGACACCTGCTGGGGGGCTGCTCGGGGAGGACACCTACAGGCAACTCACCCTCCCGAACACCAATTATCTCCTTGTCGCATTCTCAATTTTCATCTCATCCCTATTATTTTTTGTTTGTTTTGTAGGTTTTGCAGTGGGCGCGGGAGGACGGGTGCCCTTGGGACAGCGACACCTGTTTTGAGGCTGCGCAGGCGGGGGAGCTGGAGGTGCTGCAGTGGGCGCGCATGGCGGGATGCCCATGGGAAGCCAACACACACCGGGCAGCGCTGCAGAGACGCGACTCCGCCATGCTGCAGTGGCTCCAGCAGGAAGGCTGCCCCATGTGACCATCCTTTTCCTCGTCTTACCACCCATGTATACGTCCCGTGCTTTTTATTTATCGCATACCTTTGACTTCCAAGGTCGTTATGTAATTATCGTCCTTATTTACAGCATCTTCATGTTCCTCCATGTCACATGTACCCACCCCCACCCAAGTATCGGTACAATTGCACACACCAGTACATGAAACATGTTCTTGTGTGTGTTTGGCTTCAGTGTGAGTGTGTATGGGGGAGGGGGGGTGAAATTATGCACTCGCCGCAAAGCAGTTGAAAACTCGATGTTCAGCAAACCTTGAGCACCGGCCCAATCCTTCACAAGCAGTGCGAGGTACAGTGCAAACACGGCGGAGTGTTGTTTTCTAATAGGCGGTGCTATTTGTTTTCCCAGGGGGAAGGGGGGGGGGAGGCATGGTGTATTTGTGGTAATACTGTGTTAAGGGAGACCAGAAAAAGAGTTGAAGGGCTGCCAGCCGAGGCAGACTAGTAATGCTGAACTATATCAGCAAAACCATACAAGCTTATTCGCACTTGTGCGGAGTCTTCTGTTGCTGGTTCACTCGGTGGAACTTGCTGGTTGTGATGCCATCAGGTTCGAAAATTTTCAGAGCGAAACAGCAGACACAGAGCATCATGGAGAATAGTAGAGGGTGATGAAGAATTGGGGACACTGGCTTGCGCATTGTCGCAATTGCTGACCAGCTCACCTCTCCCCCTCCACATACACTACAATCACGGTGTTCAATAAGTTAAATGGGTAGATCAGCTAGAGCCAGCCAGTTGAGTAGTCTCCCTAGTTACGGCGACCCCCGCAGTGGGGGCTGCTCACAACCGACAGCCACACTCCTCCCCGTACGCCTTGTCCACCCAGGCCCGTACCAGGTGATGCGCGATCGCGAAGGGGGGCGGGATGTAGAGCACCGCGGGGTCTTCGCTGCCATTGCCGCCGTTGAAAGGGTTATCGCGCGAACGGCTGTCTGCCACCGCGTCCCGCAGCTCCTCCCGACTGCACCACCTCACCTCCTTCATCTGCAGCGCCCGCGCATGATCAGCCGTTGGAGTCCATCGGTTTACTCAAATCCGTGGAAACTTCAGATCAAGTGCGGCTGCCCCTCCCAATAAAATTCTCAAAAAACTGTTATAAAACTAGCGTCAGTCTGCAGTGTTTCGAATAGGCAAATTCAAACAACGAACTGTGTACCTAAACCCACGATTCAGGCCCTGCGCGTCCACACGAACGAACCATCTAACGAACACTGCCGAGCACAAAAAGTATGCAGAACTAATATAATCACGAAGCATGCGGTGTCCATTTCAGTAAAAATCAGTTATTCACTGTAGCCAACAAGGATGTTTAAAATCTTATCCCCGCGCGCTCATACGCGCGCGCGCGCGCGCGTGTGTGTGTGTGTGTGTGTGTGTGTGTGTGTGTGTGTGTGTGTGTGTGTGTGACCATTGAAAGCATCGTAATAAACACTTCCCAACGCCCTGGAAATGAAAAATCCGAGTCCAAACTGAACGAAGAACTGCTTGTTATACCTTACACTTCGGGAGATTGACAAACCGCCCACTGACCGTAGGAGTAGCATGTATTGCCGGGAAACATAAGGAAAGGAAGGACAAAAGACGAGGAGAGGGCAGGAATTGCGGACCTCGTTGACGTCGACTGTTATATCGTCAGACACTGCCTTGGCAAAGCAGCCAATCATTAGCTCGTTGGCGCCCGCCCGACCGATGGGCCACGGTTGACTGCCTAAGATTGACACTACCCCAACCTGCAGAACAAAACCATGCATGAGACACTGGAACTCCCCATGTGCCATCACCAGAATCCACATCACCCGCCGAACACCAAAAAAATTTGTGTAGGAAGGTATCCATTTAGGTTAGGCATTTCTGTGTGCAAATGGCAGGAATTCTCACTTTGACACCCGCCTCTTCCCGGACCTCTCGACGTACAGCCTGCATTTGCATTCAAAACACACAAAGACATACACGCATATCAGCCTTTTCCAGTATGGATGAATTTACGTCTTTCAATCTTTCATTCGATGCGACAGCAGTTTGTGTGTGTGTGTGTGTGTGTGTGTGTGGATTGTTACACGTGCGTGCGTGCAAGTATGCAGATAGTTTTGAGCGCATGTGTGGGTGTGCGTGTGTGTCACCTTGTGTGTGTGGATCGTTGTGTGTGCGTCCAGGTATGTGGATAACAGTGCGCGTGTGTGTTTATGCGCGCGGGCGAGCAAGCGCGCATGCGTGTAACTATGTGGTGTGATGTGTGTCCGTGCGGGCGCGCAAGTGGGTTCAGTAAGGGTGCGTGGTGTAGAGAGTATAGATCTTCCTACTTGAAAAATGGGCAACGGGAGGGGGGGGAACTTGCCTCCTCGATGCTCTCTCCGCAATCAATAAAACCAGAGAGAGCAGTAAACGCGCCAGCAGAGGACTCAGAGCGGCGGCCCAGGAGCACTCTTGACCCAGCCACGTCCTCCACCAGCATAATTACCTACAGCAACACAGATACACGCCTACTCAGCCACCACCTCCCCCCTCCCAACCTCCAAAAAACAGATGCTAACACGCGCAGATGAACGACGACAGACACAATTGGAATCCTCGCCAGGGAAGAAATAGTGCTCAAGATGGGGAACAGTACCGCGGGGTCCGTCCTGGGATACGTCTTGTGGGAAGTATCAGTCGTACAGACCCGTTTGGCGCCAAGCGCGATGGGCAGCGTGGGTGCACCGCACCTACTACAAAACAAATTTGCCTGCGGTCCAGGTACAGCGGCGACGTCAAGTTGGGGCGACGGCGCATTTTCAGCACACAAGCCTGCTTAACTGACAGCAATGTGGAGGAGAAGACCGCGTGCGCGTAAGAGTTTGTGTGTGTGTACGTGTGTGTACGTGTGTGTGTGTGTGTGTGTGAGCAAGTTCAAAACAATGTGTTGCATATGTGTGTCAGAAGGTACCAGTCCGTGTGTGTATGCTTGTGTTTGTGTGGGATGAAAGGCTTGCGATTTTGTAGGCCATGACGGAAATATGATACATTTGAAGGACAATGCAAGCATGGCTTCGGCAGAATGACTGCATGAGGGTCAAATCAGCCACCGCTGGCTGGACTTGCAATTTCACGGTATCAATGTATGTCTTTGGAAATCAAGAATGTATGTGTGGTCGATTTTTTCCTATCCTTCATTAGACCATCATATGATTCGTATTTTTATGAAAAAATTCCTGTGTGTGTGTGTGTGTGTGTGTGTGTGTGTGTGTGTGTGTGTGTGTGTGTGTGTGTGTGTGTGTGTGTGTTTGCGTGGGTGATTTTGCGTGCATGTGGGTTTCTGTGAATGTTTGGGAAGTGGGAAAGGCCCACCTTGTGCCAGCCTGCCATCGCAATAGCGTTACCCGCCACAGCGATGTCCTGCGCCGGCATTTCGCCCATCACTGATCGAATGCTGACCAGTTTCATACCGTTGCTCTTCAAGTGTGCTTTGAGAGCGTCCCGCGCGTCGTCCGACGCTGCTTATCACAGGGACACAACTCGCCAATGTCAGCTGCTTACGAAGAACATCAGCGAGCTCTCAGTCACACTGCCACTGCCAACCAGCCCGTGCTACAATGGGCACGTACCGCTCATTAGTACGGAAATGGAAAAGCAGAGCATCCCTTTTTCCGACCTGTCGACGACGAAACACGTGCGACTCTTTGTCAGCTACTCAGCTTGGCTTGTCCAATAAAAGCTGGCAATACAATATCCTGACTACAGGTGAAATACGAGGGTGCTGCTCACTCTCCCAAAAATATGGGAATCAGGGTTCGACCCTTCGCCGCGCTTTCGACGCCCTCCTCCGTGAACTGCAGCTGCCCTACTCGGCTGGCCTCCGCTTTTGTCAACCAGCACAACTGCGGCACCTTCGGACAGGATCGGGCAGCACATAACACACTCAACAGTAAGACTCACTCAGCACGCTTGACCACGCACCGTCTCGTATTTCGACGCCATAGACTAAACGAACGTTCAGGAGTAGGTACGACACTCCCCCGCCCCGCCACCCCCCACAACTCGGTGAGAATACGTAAAATCAGGCCGTCACTTGAGTGATTTCTGAGGCTGAGCTGTTTACTGGCGACTTGATTCTCGTACACAATGGGGACAGTAACAAATTATACCAGCGAAGCGATACGGGATTCGAATAAGGTACGTTCGGTGGTGGTCCGTGGTCCGTAGCGGCGAGACTCAACTCGAGACGCAGACAAAGCACCTCAGGTTAAGGTAAGCTGGAACAAGAAACCCTTGAAATAGGTTGGGGTGGTGGGAGGAGGTGGGGAACCTTGACGTCGCCCATGTCGAGCACGACGAATCCGCGACCATGCGTAATAAGGAACTGCGCATGCGGACCGAGCATGGCGTCTGACGCGGGCGGCGAGGCCGGCTTGGCGAGGGGGTTGCCAGAAAAAGTCTGAGCACCGACGCAACATGGGGTGGACGCGTCTACACGGCGATCATCTTGGCTGTGACTGCCGCCCGAGGTGGCGCTTTTCGGTTTGCCGTCGGACGACATACCACGAAAAGCTGGTCACAGGATGCTACTTTGACCGCTTCGCGATTCCCCACGAACGCCACGCTGGCACAGAGTCCCGTTGCGAAAGAAACAAGGCACAGAGTAGCCTGATCCTTCCGTGTGTCTGATCCCGGGTTCGGCTATACGAGCAAAATTATCAGCCTCGGCAACATGCAAGACAGATAAAGCCGTGCGCCCCGTGGTAGCTTACAGGCTGCGCCGGTTTGCCTTATCGTAGAGTAGTGCATCTTTGAATATCGAAGGGCACACCTTTCGCCCGGCTGTCTAAATAGGATTCCGAAGTGGCGGGCGTAAAAAAGAAGCATTGGCGGTGAGTGGTGCACTGGCGCTTTCGGATCGGCCGTCATTTTTACGCTGTGCAAAATTGAATTACATTGCGTACCGTACCCCCACTACCGTATCTTGTGTACTACCCTCCTCCACAAAAGTCCGGACATGCATTTTTTTTTTTTTTTTTGCGCCCCCGGGATATGGGGCTGGCAGGGAACCCGCACCGGCACCCTCTACAGGCGGCGTTTTGCAAGCATGACTGAGAGCAGAAGTTCGAAACAAACCTCAACTCATCATCGATCATGCTCTCCGGACATGCATTATTTATGTTAAGCATAAGCTAGTCAAGAACACGCTCCCCTCTCACCACGTCAAGCACGACGATACCCGAGTACCACCCAAATGTAGGAGAGCCGAGAAGCAAGCAGTAAGCCGTCATCCGGGGTGGTTAGACCTCAGCTTAAAGCGGGTGCTGTCGGTTAAGTTTGTCGAATTAAGCCCATAAATTCCCGGGAAATTGTCTTAATAACTAAACACGTCTTTCTAAGCGCCACGCTTGGGCATTGCTCAAGCGCTCATACCAATAAGCTGCATATTACTCTGTGTTCCACATCACCGTATTTTTGGGGGCTTTTTTGAGGGGGTTTGGAGGCGTGGGTGCCGTGTTCAATGCGCGAGGCTGGGTTTGCGGGCGTGTGAATAGAGCACGAAAGTTCACGCCGCTTACACGGGTGACGTTTTTGGAAAGCAAGCGAGACAAAACGCACATGATGCAGGTTTGGATAAGCATTGTTTGTTGTAAACATGCGAGGGCGATTGGCTTAGGGGAGGGGCGAGGTCCAACTTGGCCGTTAGGGACGCATCACGTTGACGGTGGTGTTTGGAATGCTTGGGTATATGCTTGTGCCAACCACACCCGCCCCACGCGTGGCACGCGTCGGGAATTAGGCTCGGAAGTCAATAGGAATGAAGAATTGGTTAACATCTATCGACAAACCCTGCACAAATCACTTCATGAGGTGAGCCGAATTCGATGGGTGTTGCTTGGCACTGCGGCTCAGCTTTGCAGAAAAAAAATCGTAAATTGAAATAATTTATAACAACTCGATTTGTGGTGGTTTGATCTCCGGA
This sequence comes from Tetraselmis chui, assembly GCA_026401115.1. Lineage (NCBI taxonomy): Eukaryota > Viridiplantae > Chlorophyta > Chlorodendrophyceae > Chlorodendrales > Chlorodendraceae > Tetraselmis > Tetraselmis chui. Next base: position 61,490 of record JAPMLY010000779.1, read on the forward strand.
GTAAATGTGCTCGACGCGCATTGACAAGACGCGTCCAACGGTACCTGTTTGAAAATATTTGGACCATATGTAAGTAAGTTATGATCGCTTGAACATTGTGGCCGAAAGCGGCTTGCCCTTGGGTTGTGCGCATATCGGTGGTAAGTCTACATACGCGATTTCGTGCGTTTCACCCACAGCGGCCTGCCCAACACCTCCTACCTCCGTCGCCTATGCATCATGTTTGCGCGACCGTCGCATCAGCGTTCATATTGCGGCGTCGTGCGCCCGTTACTCTTTTCGTCTGACGAGCACGCCGGTTGTTTGAAAGAGCGTGCCGCAAGGGTGCGGGCGCGATAACCCCAAGTACACAAGCCCGGCAGCGCTCGAATTCGCCCCCCGTATTTGTTGGCGCATTCCATTTTGCGCGCAAAAGCATTGCCTACGATTTCAGAATTTTTGTCAGTAAAATCAACGCCTGATTACACTTTCTACTGGCGAATGTGCGAAATCCTGTCCGGACTTTTGTGGAGGAGTGTAACTACGTAATATTTTATATTCCTGTAATCATAAATCGATATTATCATTTATATCTTATGACAGAAGCAGTACAGGTATCCGTTACGGGTAAATATCTTATCACAGGCGATATATTTGTGTATTGGGTATATTGTACGTACTACGTATTACTGTCACATGAGTACCCGTTTTAAATATGTACATTATGTGTCAACAACGTTTTCAAATTACGACCCGTACAGGTACATGCCTCCCTGCTCCTCCATTGCCTTTGGAGTGTGGGGCGGCTTATTTTTTCATTCCGAAGAATTCTCATCCTTTCTTTTCATTCCGAAATTATTTGTGATTGATAGGTTACATGAACTTTGCCACCATCCGCGAAAGATGAATAGGTTACAAGAAGAACAAGATGAGCACGGACATGGAAAATGGGAGGGGAAACAAAAGGGCAAGAGTGACAAGAGGATCACGGAATCGAAAGCACGGCAAAAGAAAGCACTGCATTGTGGCATTGTGCACAAACCCATCAGATTAAACGAAGGAAATTCCTAGGCCACGCCGAGAATGCAAAACGCGAAGGTGACAAGCGGCGCCTCACGCGCCGCTCGAGGAAGCACGGGGACACTTTGCGGCCCATGGCGCGGGTGAAGAGCGCCGTGGCATGTGAAGGCATCCCAATCGAGGAAGAAGCGGCCTCCACGCCGTCTGCGGCGGCGGGCAAACCGCGCAATACGTTGTCCGCGTGAGCAACATGGACGGCGATAGAGAACTTCCCACGCTAGGAAGCCAACAACTTGCCCACATGAATCTCTTTAGAGGCGGCTGCGTGCTTGGCTAGCTCCGTCAAGAAAGCCATGGCGTGGCCGCCGAGAGTACCAAATTCCGTGACTGCAAAGGGAATGAAACGGATGTCGGGGCGACTACTCACCCCCTCCGAGTACTTCTCGAACTTGGTCTTCTCAGCACGGTGTAGAGCGACTTCGGGAGACGGGGGGCTAGAAACGCCGAATAACCCGGAAACTACGGCATGAAGGGCAAGTCTTGAGCCTCGGATGCCGTGATAGTGCAAGGCACCCACATCCCCGGGGAGGTTATCGTTGCCGTTGGGGAGTTGAACTAACATCGTGGGATCTATGAGAACCTCGACGCCAACCCCGAGTGCGCCACGAACCTCGGAGACGATTTCCGCAAGGGCCGTCACTATCCAAGAGTGAGCGGTGTGGACCGCAGAATCTCTCCCGCATCGAGCCAAATGGTCAGCAAAAGCAGTGGCCCACGCATCGTCCGACATGTCAACACCCGCCGACGCGAGCGCACCCGGCATAGCTTGAACAGAGAGATGGCAAGAAGCAAAAGCAATGGGGGAGTGTACAATAGAGAGGATACTGGATGAGGGTAGGCCGAAGATGCGACATACCGCGACGCGGAAAACAGCGCCGTAGTGCTCAGGGAACTTGTCACGGAGCTCGCCAAGGCGACCCGAAGTATAGGCGGGTCCGAAGCCGAAAACGCAAGGGCGCCGTGGCCGAGACGAAATACAAAACGCCTAGACTCCGGCCGAGCGCGGTTGGAAAACGTAGCAGCGAGCTCCGCGAAGCGAAGTCAGTTGACGCGCTCACTGATGTCGGCTTCTAGCTAATTATTTGTGATTGATGATATTTACTGAGATTTTCAATATTTAATTACATTTCGAACAATGGAAACCGCCAACGGAAAAAGGGAAGACCAAACGGGCGTCTTTAAAGCAAGATTCGCAGGTTCGCAGGATGAAACGGATCTGCAAAACCCTCATGCGAAGCATCCATTTGAGCCTTGCGCTTGGAGACTCGCCAAATCTAATGTGGGGCCTCTCAGGATCACCTTGCCGCGGATGTTGTGTTGTTGGATTTTGAGGTTCCGCATAAGCACCTATCGAGTTGTGGATGTTACTGTCACTAGTGTGCGCGCAACACGAGCTCTAATGTTCCGGCTATGGGGGCTCCACTTCCGCTCCCCAATAGTCTCGCGATGGGGGCAAAACTTGTTAAGCTTGATGCCGACCTCCAAACTTCGACCTCCCTCGGAGCGATGTTTATTTAGTATATCCCCGACTACCACGTTCTACCCCTTTGCCCAAGAGGATGGGGGCGATTGGATCCTATGTCGGCTGAGCTAGCTCATTAGTTGGCCATTTTAGTGGCTATTCGACGTTTCCAAGCTTGAGTCCGGTGGACTCTCGCACTTTGCGGTCCTTGAATTATATGCCCAAATCAAGGAGTTTGTTCGGCGATATATTTATAATCCCTTTGCGCCCGCCGGCGACGCAGCGGCGGCGGCCCCGGAGGGGGCAGCGCTCGCATGTCCGTCCGTCGGCACTCACCCCTACCTCCTCGTGGTGGGCCATGGTTACCCTATAGCCGAACCATGCTTGGCACGGCTGGGGGCTAGGAGGGGTGAAATCTGCAGCTACGACACACGCGATCAACATCTCTTGGGAAAGCCATGTACGGAGGGAATTTTTTAAATGATTTTTATTGTACATTTTTTACACCAAGATCTCCCGCTCGGCAAGTCATATATGTTTTCCAGTCATCTTGTCATCTTTTCACACACCCACACGGAGTACTCCCCCTCAGATACAACCTAGCCCCTCTTGCGACGTCACCCATATCGTCTCCAAACACAAAGACACCGAACATGAACGGGCCCAAAACATAGTCGAATGGGTACCAAGACGCATCACGGAATGGGACATCCAACCACAATTAGATGATGGCTTCCGCCTCCCCTGCTCTACCGCCCCCACCCCGGTACGTCAACACGCCTCCTCTCCCACCCACTACGCACAACGCCAAGAACCCACGACGCCCTCCTCTGCCGCACTTTGTCACCCACTTCCATTGTCACCCTACTCCATTTCTATATACTTGTGGCGCTGCGAATATTACAAACGCGGACAAATACACAACCTAACTTGCCTTCACGAGGTTAAATACTGGGCACCCAACCTCCAACTCTCCGACAAAACCGTCGGTCACGCAGTCATCACAACACTTTAAGGCCCTCATCGCATCCGACACTTTTTCATTCCCACTCATCCACCCCGACCTCACCCGCTGCACTTTCAAAAATGGAAACTACCGTCTCGTTATTCGAGTCGGCTCCCTTACCGAAATACACTCACCCATAACAACAACAACCACACGTAATAGCTTGGCCACTAGGGAAAACATCCAAGCCGCAGTCCGACTCGATTTCCACACTCAAACCGTACTCCACTCCGAGTCCCTCAACAAATCACTCCACTCCCACACCCACGCCCATCACTCGTTGTACCCCGAAGATGTGGTATTATCTTCTAGCGGCTGCAACGCCCCAAACATCTGACAGCAAAGCACAAATATCGTGAACTCAGAATACGACGACAAATGCACGCGCCACGCCATGGAACACACCATAACTAGCGCCCACATCACCTCGACCCACTCCCAAAGCGCTTTACTCCTCATCCTCCCTAGATGGGAACACACGGCGTACCGACACGCCATATACATCAAATTTCCACACATCAGCCACCTCTACACCCTCCCTAATGACGCAGCCACCTCCCCCGACCAACACACCGGCATTCCCACATCCTACCCCCTAGTACACTCTACCTCATCCTCCCACACGACTAGCCGCGCCGAACTCGCGGACATCGACATAGGTATATAACTCGGTCACGCACACCTCCTGAGTTGCCACGCTTGCTCATTTCGCCTCATCCAAGGCTACATGCGTTACCCCGCCGCCATTCCAAACCACATCCATTGGGACACTTTTGCCTCCATCGTTACCACTCTAGATACCTAGTCCGATGCGGGCATCCGCACACACTTCCGGCAAAACCAAGGCACAGTATCGCTTTAAGGGTAACGACCTCGCATATGTGTCTAACCAAGTAGGTGACGGTCACCCGCCGGACACAACGTATATACACCACGGGTACCGATGTGTCTATGAGCAAGTAGACATGGCTTTACACGCTCGTCCCTAAACCACAGAGAAACACCACGTCATACCGATATACTAACCGCAAAGCCGGCGCCAGAAAACACAGCCTTTGCCATAGCCACACACCGCTGACATGCACCACCAAACATGTGGTCCTCCTCACCCGCGCCGCCGCAGACGCGGTGGACTTCTCATACCTCGGAAAATGCAGCTTTCTCACCTACATCCAATTCACATACATGCCAGCAGAATTCATGAAAACACAACATTTCCCTCCTCACATGTAACCCCTCTGTGCATTGTCCTAGGTTGTGTGGTCAATTCAATAGCAACGGCCGCATGGCAAACAGTCGCCCCTCGACGTAATAAGGCCTCCGACAAGTCAAACACAACACTGCCCTCCAACTCCTCTCCCTACTTGAACGAAGCAAAGGGGGTCTCCCGCTTCGCCCTTATCAATTGCGACTTGACCACAGCTTTTGGTCCACCCTTTCAAGAGTTCAACACAAAATTCGTACACATGCCGCGGTTTGGAAGCCAGATTTCGCGATAGGGAGTTGTGCACGCTTCCGACTTCAGTTCACATCAGAATGATTTGTTACATGTCAAGAAGCAGATTATTTGCAAATTACAAAGATCCCCTTTCGCAACACCCGTTTCAGGTCTCGTGCCCACCTCCAAACCACGAGTCCAGTACGTATTTCAAGCATGTCGAGTCGGGCCGGCTACAACAATACCGCTCACTGCATACTAGGGTCCTTCACCACTTGCGGCTTGAAATCGGGCTTGCAGTAGCGGGTGAAAAAGTCGCGGTACATGTCGTAGCGGGCGGTCATGCGGAAGCCCCACTTATCCTTCACCTGCTGGCACAGGTTGAGGTCCATGTCGGCGATGAGGAGGCCGTCGTTGCAGCGGGACAGAGAGGGGGTGCGGCTGGCGTCCGGGGCGGCCACGTAGCTACTCCCGTAAAAGTGGCCGAAGTCCTGCATAACGACACCCACGACAAAATGGGAAATTAGTGCACACTGCGAAATCCAGCGTTTCTGTAAATGTACATTCATGACGACATAATCCTTCGTCGGGACCCATTAAAATATGTGCCTTGTGCGTAGGCGCTGGAGCAACCGATCATTGGTTCTCAAATCAGGCCATACTATTGTTGGAAAGACGAGCAGTTGAGTGGGTAAGCACGTCTCTAATACTAGTGCCCGTCCAAAACAGAGAGTACCACTCTCAATTGTTCTAGGACCAGACATTCGAATCTCAACTTTACATCAATACCTTATCAGGGTTGAGACAAGTATGCCTATAGAATGTCCCACACCGGCGCAGAGAGAGTCGTGGCCCTGAACTATAAATCAACGTCCATGAGGCGCACAATGAGGGGAGAAACCCTAAAGCACCGCTCCCTCCAGTTAACCAGGGCAAGCCAATGAGAAGCACAGCCTTGAAAAGTGCTACCTCACACACACACACACACACACACACACACACACACACACACACACACACACACACACACACACACACACACACACACACACATGCCAAACTACATTTTCATCGAAGCCAAACCTTGAAAATAAATAGCATTGTTCTAAAACACTCTACTAATGCTCTGTCACCAGAGCTGGACCGTATTGACACGAAGCAATCGCGCAAACATAGCATGGTGTAATATGAGACAACCCAATAAATGTGCACCTACCGAAAGCACAGTAATCAAATAACATGATACTATAATGTATACATAAAACATATATCGGGGCGGGGCTGATGGGGGGTTCACCATGTGCGCCGGCTTGCCGTCGCCGGAGGTGAAGGCGTTGGGGAAGTGCTCGGTGCCGACGCGGTTGATGCCGGCGACAAAATAAGAGTTGGCGATCGCGGCGTTGCGCGCCTCGATCGCCCACATCGGCTCGCTGAGGGAACCGACGGTGGCGGAGGGGTTGAACACGATCTCGGCGCCGTTCATGCCGAAGGCCTGCCAGTTCATGGGGTGGTGGCGGCCGTAGCAGATGTTGACCGCGATCTTTCCAAACACGGTCTCAAACACGGGGTGCCCTGTGTCGCCCTCCATGTAGTAGGTAGACTCGTTGAAGTCGCCCACGCGGGGGATGTGGTTCTGCACACGCACCGGCACCACAGCCGCTGAGCAGAGGACACCGGGCAGCTCTCGATACCCAACACCCCAACCCTCCATCTCTTCCCAACATAGTAAAAGTTTGGAAATCACATTCTCCTTTACTCCCTCATTTATAATCCCTCATAATATTTTTTATTTTGAAACAGACGCATGGTGAAACAGACGCATGCACATAGTTAGACCCGGGAGTGTCACAAATACTATGCACACAAACAAACGCATGCACAATCCCAAACTTACTATAAAATGCCCACACCTGTCTCACACACGCAAATGCATGGACAATCGCCCACACACCCTTTTCCTCTCACCACATAAATCCCTACCGCTCATCGTAACACACACACACACACACACACACACACACACACACACACACACACACACACACACACACACACACACACACACACACACAGTTTAGCTATCCGCCTCTCAAATATAAGGACGCACAGACTCCACCCGCAGAAATTCACGTCTGATACAACTGGGAGGATACGAATTAGAGGTGCGAAGGAACGAAGCTGACCCACCAAGTGCCTCAATGGGGCGTCAAATGACGAGGCAGAGGCAGTAGGGTTTGAAAAGCCCTAATATGCGCCCTACCTTGCGGTGCTTGCCGATCACATTGCCGTTGTTGCCAATGACGACGGCAGTGTTCCAGATGGTGTCCCCGTGCGCAGCGTCGCGCTCCAAGATGGGGCTGATGATGACCATGTTATGCTTGCGCGCTATGGCCTGGCACAGGCGCGTCGCGGGCCCCGTCTCCGCGCACTCCGCAAACTCCACCCACTGCTTCTCACGCGTGCAGAAGGCGAAGGGCATCGTCCAGGCCTCCTGCAGGCACAGGACGTTGACGCCCTGCTGGCCGGCGTGCTCCATCATGGCGCCCACCTTATCAAAAATCGCCTGCAGCGTAACGACATTCACACAAAGTCACACACATATACACTGTGACACACACGCACTGTCATAGTCACACACAAACACACACACACACACACACACACACACATACACACACACACTCACACGCACACATACACGCACACGCGCACACACACACACACACACACACACACACACACACACACACACACACACACACACACACACCAGCGATGGATCGCGTGTGCGGGGAAATGGCGGTGGAGAGTGGTTGGTAGAAGGTAAAACGAAGGGGGTAGGAACACAATATCCAGAAAACATAAGAGTGCTATTGAGCTCACCCAATAGGAGGAAAGTTGTTAAGAGGAGAGGGGGGTTATGGTGTGGATTAGAAGAAAGACGGGTGGCTTTTCCAGGATCAGGTATGTAAGCGCAGCGAGGCGTGACCGTGTGGAATGATTGAGAAATAGAATGGCTGGGTGTGTTGACGGAGCATACAGTCATGGTTGACGATGATAACTTAAGGTAGCGTGTGACAGATGTCTGGATGAAAACTCGGACGGTTTCTAAAAAGTTTACCAGTTGATATTAGGGTTTTGTGCCGATTCAATGGTTCGCGAGTTAGGTGGATAAAGGGGACGGATGAAGGAGGGCTGTGTGAGTGGTGGACATGTGAGTGGGCACAGTTAGTGAGGACCCAGTGGAACATATGGGTTGCGCAGTGTGTTATTGATGGTTGGGTGGATGCATGCAGAAAATAGATAGCACACTTAGAATGGATAGACAGAGTGAGAGGAGGGGACGCATGATGAGGTATGTGTTGATGGATATAGTGATATCTGAGTGGGTGGATATATGAATGGGAGTTTGTGAAAAGGTGTCAGGGTTATTGATGATTAATGAGTGGGGAGACTGGGAGACGATACTGGTGCATGAACGGTGATGGATAAGGGAGCGCGGATGGAAATGGTGGATCCAGTGAACGGATAGAGGAATGTATGGCGTGGATGGACGGATAAGCAAAAATGCTTAGCTTGGATGAAGAAGGTTGATGAGTGGGAAAATTAGGTAAATGAATGGTACGTGGAGGGGTTGGTTGATGGGGGGTTGTGGGGACGATAGGGGACTGATGGATGGGTGCATGCCATGTGGATGGCGGGAGCAGGTGGAAGGGGTAGATGGATGGTAAATTGGGTAGCTGGGTGGGTTTAACGACGAGTGGGGGGACGGAGGGAAAAGAGTGGCACGCTTATGGATTGCTGAGAAGATGAGTGCGTAACAAGGTGATGGATGCGTGGATGACTGGACGGGTGGGTAGATGGATGGATGGTTTGGTGTTTAGAATTGACATGAGTGAAGGGCAGTGGTGGATGGATGGATGAATGCATGAACGGAAGAGTATGTGTCTAGGTGGGTGGGTGGATGAATGGCTAGGTGTATAAAGTTGATTAAGATAACGGATATGAAATAGTGAATGGATGGACGTCTGGACAGAAGAAATGGATGTGTGTGTGTGTGTGTGTGTGTGCGAGTGTGTGTGTGGGTGTGTGTGTGTGTGTGTGTGTGTGTGGGTGGGTGTGTGTGTGGATGGGTAGATGGGTGGATTGAGTTGACCAGCACACGGATGAAAGGCATTGAGTCAATTGGATGGTTGGTCAGGTGCATAGGGTTGGAAAAAGAAACGGATCAGAGGCAGTGGATGATAGATGGGCAGTAGAGAAAATGGCAAAAGAGGAGTGGGCGCGCGCGCGCGCGCGTGTGTGTGTGTGTGTGTGTGTGTGTGTTTGTGTGTGTGTGTGTGTGTGTGTGTGTGGATAGGATAGATGTATGGATGGATGGATGGATGCGGGTGGCTGGGTAGGGGAGAAAATCTACGGATGTTCGTATGTGTAGGCACGTGGGAGGGTACGTTAGATGTGTATGGGTGAAAGAACGGCAGACAGGTTTGGAAATAGGGCTTCGGTAGACAGGATAACCTAACTCGTGCATCGGAAACGAAGCGGTCACGGGATCGCATATGGTGAGAGGACTGAAGAGACTCGACAGGGGGTAGTATGGTCAGACTCGGAGGCTACGGTTGAGCAGGGGTGAGAGGCTGGGATGGTGGGACCGGGAGCGACTTACGTCTCGTTGATCCGCGTACGGCTCGGTGGTGGCCAGCGGTACACTGTTTTGGATGACGCCCACCCGAGTAACACGGGGTGAGGTGAGCTGCAACGCCTCCGCCTTGAACTCGAACGCCTTCACCTCGAAGTCTTTAGCGCCCTCCAGGCCCTCCATCGCCTCGACAACCCTCCCGCGGTTGAAGCCGTACAGATAGCCGCGCATCGCTTCCAGCTCCTTCGGCGGAAGGTGAGCCTGTTCGGAACCGCGAGCACAATTGGCGCGGGAGACACCAACACAGCCATGTGAAGCTAAAGGCCACAGAATAAAAACGCATGTCATGCATGTCGGGAAAGGATGATGGGTGCCTGGGAGGTTCGGCTGTACCTGAAGCAGCTCCTCCGCGCTCTCATAGCCCGCGATCTTTCCCGCGTCGGTTGACATACTGTACTTTGTTATTTACAATGAAAACTGTATGGGAGACAAAATAAGGGGCTTCGCTCGGAAGTCGAAAGCGGGCGCTGTGATGTGCGAGCCTGGCCGCGATGGGGGTTGCGACTCGACCACTAGCTTTTGCCAAAGACACTTAGCTCACCTCACGGGATGTCGAGCTCGAGCCTAACGTAACACACCGAGAGTGTGTATGTACCCAGGCACGTGCCGTGGTTGAGTTTGTGTCGTCGCTGACGCTCTCTCGGGTGACGGGCTGACGGTTGCCCGGACACACACGGGCGCGCGTCGGGCGCGCGAGTCGACGACATCAGCATATGTGTACACAGTACATTATTGTTGTATATGTAACGATATCACGTGCGCTGCACTGTCGATATTTAATAAACAAACATAGAAACTAATTACAAAGAAAGTAATGCTTGAGAGAGCGCTGAGGACCCAGCGGAGGACCTCGTCGGTGGAGGCCCTCGTCGGCGCCCAGGCAGGTCGCCCCCGCCTGCTCCTTACCCTCCCTCCCTCCTCCCTGTTCGTAGCGGGGAGGGGGGGGGGGGGGGGGGGGGGGGGGGGGGGGGGGGGGGGGGCTCTATGTGTTTTGTAGCGATCAACGCTGCTCCCGGGGCCTTGTTATGGCCGACGACCGGGCCATTGACCGGCCTTCGCGTCTTGCTCCCGGGCTGTCCCGACTCGCTTCTCCCTCTCCTCTTCCCCCTTTCGCCCGGTCCTCCGCGTTTGGACCTCCCCGTCGCGATTCTGTTGCTCGTCGGACCCGTGCTACGGTCCGTGCGTCGTCTGCTGTTCCACCCCCCGCATCCCTTGTCCGTACCTCCGCATCGGGCCGCCGCGCTACTCCTCGTAATGCGCGATGCCCTCTTCGCTCTGCTTTGTCTCTACCCCCCCTCGGTGGCTCTTGGGCTTCTGTCGTGCGCGCCACTTGCGCCGTCCGTCACCCCCTTGCGGGTCGGTCGGAAAAACCTGCTGCTCTGCGGCGGGCTGCTAGGGCTACCGCTGGTGGTCGGCAGGCTGCCCCTGCCGCTGGTGGTTCGAGGGCGGCTGCCAATGTTGTTCGACGCACGGTTGCTGCCGTTGTTGCTGCAGCAGCCGCCGGACATAGAGACGCTGGTAGTGTTGGTGCCGCCGTTGTTGTTGCTTCTGCTCGTGTTGGTCGGCGCATAGCTGCTGCTGCTGTTGCAGCAGCAACTGCCGGACATAGAGACACAGGTAGTGTTGGTGCCGCCGTTGTTGTTGTTGTTGCTGCTGCTGCTGAGGGTGGTGCTGGTCGGCGCACGGTTGCTGCTGTTGTTGCTGCAGCAGCCGGCGGACGTAGAGACACTGGTAGTGCTGGTGCCGCTATTGCTGCTATTGCTGGTGGTGGTGGTGGTGCTAGTCGGCGCACGGTTGCTGCTGCTGTTGCTGCAGCAGCCGGCGGACGTCGAGATACTGGTCGTGTTGGTGCTGTTGTTGCTGTTGCTGGTGCTGGTGCCGGTCGGCGCACAGATTCTGCTGCTGTTGCTGCAGCAACCGGCGAACGTAGACACATTGGTAGTGCTAGTGCTGCCGTTGCTGGAGGTGGTGGTGGTGGTGGTGCTCGTCAGCGCACGGTTGCTGCTGTTGTTGCTGCAGCAGCCGGCGGACGTCGAGATACTGGTCGTGCTGGTGCTGCCGTTGTTGGAGGTGGTGGGGGTGGGGGTGCTTGTCGGCGCACGGCTGTTGCCGTTGTTGCTGCAGCAGCCGGCGGACGTAGAGACATTGGTAGTATTGGTGTCGCCGTTGCTGCTAGTGGTGGTGCTGGTCGGCGCACGGCTGCTGTTGTTGTTGCTGCAGCAGCCGGTGGACGTAGAGACATTTATAGTACTGGTGTCGCCGTTGTTGCTGGTGGTGGTAGTGGTGCTACTGGTCGGCGCACGGATGCTGCTGCTGTTGCTGCAGTAGCCGGCGGACGTCGAGATACTGGTCGTGCTGGTGCCGCCGTTGCTGCTGTTGCTTCTCCTGCGGCTGTTGGTCGGCGGTCGCCTGTTGCCGGGGATAATGGCGTGTGCGGAGCCGCATCTAGGGGTGTTGAAATTAGTGATGTAGCTACGGAGGGTGCACCTGCTCATGCTGCTACACGTGTTGGTGCTGGTTGGAGTGCTGAGATTGCCGTTTCTACTGGAGGACAGCGCGCTGCATCTGATGTGCGGAGGGCTACAACTTGAGGTGTTGCTGCTACTGCGACTGCTGTTGGTAGTGCCGCTGCTGCCGGTAGTGAAGGTGCTAATTGTGGGATCTTTGCGGCTGTTGGTGCTGTTTTGCGGCCGGCTGTTGCGACACCTCCTAGTGGACATAGAGACGCTGCTGGGAGTGTGAGGTGCTACTTTGGTTAGGCTAAGTTGGCAACCTTAGACTAATAGTAGAACCTAATCTCTGGATCTAATTATACAGCGTAGAGAGAATTAGTAAGATTGTCTTAGGAACAGGGTTTCTTACAATCTGGGTGTGGCGTGATTCTATTCTGTACCGGTCTCTCACCTCTACCAGTAAGTCCCCGTCTTAAATATCCACACCTCAGGTGTTCTAGAAACAGCCTTAGAACATGTAGCTTGTGCTGTCTGCTAACTAAACCAAACTATTACTAGTGATACAGGTTAACTCAGGTTACCTGTACCGTCTATCTAACCTTATCACACAAGCTCTTAGAACTATCTAGAAAAGAACTATCTAGAAGAGATACTGCTAGTGCCTCGGGAGAATGGGTAGTACACGTACCACGTTTGTGGTACACGTACCACAGAAAATGGTCATCTTTGGAACCTCCAAACAGACCGCTGATTCAAGCAATCTTTACAGAAATAGGTCCAAAACGTGCAGAAGGTCCCAGTAAACTTATTTTTCAAGAAATACGGGTTACCGGCCGCGGCTATTCGCCATGGCGACGATTTTGCCCCCATCTAACCCCCGCGATAGCACCGCTCGGCACGCCCGGATAGGCCAAAGAGTCTCGGCTAGTAGAGGCTCTACAGAGGACCTAAGGCCCGGCTCGAGGCGCCATCAGCGTGCCCGGAAGTATGGCTTAGATACTGCGTCGGTAGGGCCGAAGTTGTGGACCGTGCGGTGGCATGATGGTGCGGAAACTACCGAGCGGTCCACTCAACTCCGGGCAGAGCTGCCCACTGCCGGGGAAGAACTTGCTAGCTCACCGCCTCCCACGCCTGGCGATGACCAAACTAACTGGATATTAGATCCTGCTCACCCTTCCAACACCTTGTCAAAATTTCGTGTGGAGCTTCTGCTTTTCGACTCCGCTGTGCGCACCGCGCCGACGGAGGGTAATGGTAGAGAAATAGCTGAAAATGTAAGTTTCGAAAATCAGCCAACACTGCCCACCGACGCATCTCCTTCTCCAAAACGCACAAAACCTAGCTTTACTCCCCTTAAAGAAGCTAAAGCAGTAGCAATGCGCTCTGTCATGCAAATTAAAAGGGAATGAGAGGTGTTTTTTACTTTTTTGTTTTACAAAGACCTGTGCAATCTGAATTTTGGCGGAGCCACTAACCCCCCCTCTCCCCCCCCCCCCGATGTAATGCACGACCTGTGCCTATAGTCTATGTCTACACTTACTTCCCATGTCTGAAACTTCACACCCACTCGCTCCCTTGATATCCTCCTTCCTATATGAGCGCTAATTAGTATTCTTTTTGTCGGGAAGGGTCGCCTCCTCGAAATTCGGAGCGCGGGGCTTCGAGCCGAGGGCCGCGCACATAGCCGCGCTCGCACATGCGCCACGCTCACTCCCGCATCCACCCCCACGTCACAACCAGCACGCCTCAGCTCCTTCGTAGTGTCTAATTATTCCTTATTTTCCTATTCGAACGGGTTTCAGTAAGATTTTGGTCGCTAGGTACCTCAAAAAGCGAGGCACACGAGCGCAAATGCGGGACGCGGTCGTGGCGGGGAGCGGCTACACGCATTTTCTTACCTCGTACACTCCCCTCGACTTTCAAGCCCGCCGCAACACAGCCATCTGCGACCCAAACAACTGGTCCATCTATTACATGATACTCAGGGGCGTTATCGAGCTGATTTTTGATTCACGAGAGGGTCTTACCGCACAGCTCTAGCTCATCTTTAGGACGGTAAGCTTGTCGCCGACCTCATCGCGCACCGCTCACTCCCGACCTTTCACGTTGCTTGCACGCCCAAATCACCACACCAACCTTCGCCTCCGACTACCAAAAGTTTCAAAATCCTCTTGGCAACTTGTTTTGAGAAGCGTCGGGCTTGAGGTAGAGTTTGATCCGACTTTGGTCCTTCTGAGTCGGGCGGATGGCCCGACAGAGAGGTGGTGCGCTTAGGGTGCGAGCAACTGCAAATATAGCGATGATACGGTTTCCTTAGAAATATTTTAGAGATAAGTACTAAATTAAAATTTCGGTCCGTACCACACGTTTTTGTGGTACACGTACCGTACTACCCATTCTCCCGAGGCACTAGTAACTCTGTACTGTCGAGGGAAAATACGGCAATACAGTTGTACTGCCGTGATGACAATAAAAGAGTCACTGAATATCGCTAAGATACATGTACCATTTAGAGGAAATAAATAATGTCAGATACTAGCACTTAGCTAAATGGCTAGGATATGACACTCTCCCCTCCTTAAGCACCAGCGTCCTCGCTGTGCAGTACTCAGGGTCTTGGTTTCTTGGGGGTTCTTGCAGGCCAGCGATTGCGAAATCTGACAAAGTCCGGGGTGCCAGAAAATTCTCGATAAACATCCGTTCGAAGAAATTCGGAAAGATGCTTAAGTGGTTGACTCCTCGCATGGGTTCCCAAGTGTCCTCGCTAGGTACGTTGAACGGTGCTGCCCAGCGGACCTTAAACAAAAGTCCCGTGCCATTGGAGTTAAAAGCCACGTCGAGTATTTTGTCGACTTCAAATCGCTTCGCATCGTGCACAATTGGAATTGGCTGCGCACTGTTGGCCTGTTCTGGTTCTGAATTCCATTTTTCCAGTAGACTGGCGTGTACAACATCGTGAATCCGTACTCCAGGGGGTAGCTTAAGCCGAAATGCAACCGGGGAAACTTCCTCCGTAATGAGAAACGGTCCAATGTAGCGGTCGCGTAGTTTAGAACATGGCTGTTGTACAAACCGTAGATTTGTCGCCTTGAGCTTAACCTTGTCGCCAACTGTAAAAGGTACTGGTAACCGGTGCCGATTTGCAGCGTCTTGCATGTGTGCATGGGCTGCTTTGACGCAGTCGTGGGCAAATCTGTGCATCTCGACCAGAATCTTCACTTGCTCCGGTAAAGTACGGCTAGGCTCGTTATCTTCAAATGTAGCCGTCGTTGGAGATGTCGGCTCAAATCCTAGCGTCGCCTTAAATGGAGACATAGTCGTTGACGTAGAAACCGCTGCGTTGATCGCGAACTCCACGTTGGTAAGGTGTTGAACCCAGTCGTCGTGCAAGGGGTGCACATAGCATCGTATGACTTGCTCCCATGTCTGGTTTACTCGTTCAGTTTGGCCATCTGTCTGGGGGTGATAGCTCGTAGAGATATTAAGCTTGGTGCCAACAGCCCTAAATAGGGTTTGCCAGAAGTCGCTCATAAACCGGGGATCTCGATCGGATATTAATTTCCGTGGTAAGCCAAAATGCCGAAAAACAGCGCGGTGCATAATTTTTGCTAATTGTTCCGCTGTAATCGTTTTCGTAATTGGCTCGACAATCGTCCGTTTCGTAAGCATACAGACGAATACCACCACAGCATCATACCCATCGCACTCAGGAAGGTCCGTAATCAGGTCAAGCGATACATGCTCAAAGGGCCTGGTCGGTACCTCATGCGATTGAAGGAGTCCATAAGGCTTGTGTCGCGCTGCCTTGTTGCGTTGACAGGTAACACAGCTGCGTACATAGTGTTGTACTGTCCGCTTCATGTTAGGCCACCAAAACGTCCGGGTTACTGCTGCCAATAGTCGAATAATACCAGGGTGTCCCGCGGTCGGTGCGTCGTGTAGTTCGTACAGTACTCTTGATCGCAATGTAGAGACGTTCGGAACATACAGTCTTGTTCCGTAGGCGTACAAGAGTCCATTAGATTGACGTACCAGCCAGGTAGGCAGAGATTTCCGGGTAAGCAGATATTTGTCCGAATCGTAAGCGCTTTTGATTTCCGCATGAAGTCCAGAGTCAGGATGTAACCGGGATTCCAGGGAAAAAATCTGCGCGTGTAACTCGCATTCTGCTTCGTCGTTGGTCCAATCGCGTAACAGTTGCAGCTTCTGTAATGAGTCCTTCAGGTCAGGTCGGCGAGACAGAGCGTCTGCCTGGTTGACTGCTCCCTTCTTGTATACGATGTCCATCTGTCGCTGGTAAGGTGCTAGAACTTGAAGCCATCGCACCTGTCGAGTAGACAAATCGCGCTGCCGAAAGAAGTGTCGCAACGTGTCGTGGTCCGTAATTACTGTAAATCCCGCCGCGCCATCTAAGTAGCAACGGAACTTCAGTAGAGCGTCGCGAACTGCCAGTAGCTCTTGTTCGTGGACATGATAGTGTACCTCATGCTTGTTCATCCTTCGAGCATGGTACGCAACAGGTTGTAATCCAATACCTTGGTCTTGTAACAACACAGCTCCTACTGCAAATCCAGAAGCATCTGTGTACAGTGTGTACCTTGCATTAGGAGAAGTGTCAGGAATTACCAGTACTGGTGCACGTACCATCGCGTCTTTAATTTGCTCGAATGCTGACTCGGCTTGAGGAGTCCAGCGAAATTCCGGTGTCTTCTTGGTCAGGTCCGTTAATGGGGTTGCTAGGGTTGCGAATTGGTTGATAAACCTCCGGTAATATCCAGCAAGTCCCAGAAATCCACGTACTTCAGTCACAGATTTCGGTCGGGGCCAATTCTGTACTGCCTCAACCTTGTCGGGGTCCATTCGGATCTGTCCAGCTTCCACCACATGCCCAAGAAAATTGACGCTCGATCGTCCGAAGTAACACTTAGAGAGTTTGATATGCAACTGGTGTCGCTGCAGCTCTCGTAACACGAGTCGAATATGCTCGAGGTGTTCGTCGGCCGTCTTACTGTAGATCAACACGTCGTCCAGATATACCACGCAGAACTTGCCAAGATACGGGGCCAAAACTCGATTCATCATCGCTTGGAATCCAGCTGGGGCATTACAAAGTCCAAAGGGTAGAACGCAGTATTCGAACAATCCGTAATGAGTTCGGAATGCTGTCTTATGTATGTCGCGCTCCTTGACTCGAACTTGATGATAGCCTTTATACAGGTCCAGCGTGCTGAAATAGTGAGCCCCATATAGCGAGTCGAGTAACTCATCAATCCGGGGTAACGGTGTTCGGTCTTTCCTCGTGAGGTCGTTGAGTTTCCGGTAGTCTACGCACATACGCATGGTACCATCCTTCTTGCGTACAAATAAAATCGGGGCACCGTACGGAGATTTAGACGGACGAATCCAGCCTTTTGCGAGTAAGTCTTGCAACTGTACTTGAACCTCCCGGAGTTCTGCTGGTGACATACGGTACGTTCGCTCCTTGGGTGGTTCATCGCACTCCAAATTAATTTCAAAGTCACACTCGCGAGTTGGCGGTAGACCGTCAGGCTCCTTGATAATGTCCGTAAACTCATTCAGGGAATCTCGTAACGAAGTCGTCCACTCAGGTTGTTGGTCAGTGTTGATGTCGTCGACCGCGTCCTGTACTTCTCGTAGTCCAATCACGAAGAGGTCTGCTGGTTGTTGTCTAAGCAGCTTTGCCATCGCATCCGCCTCCAAGTGATGTACTGTCACAGGTACGGTGTACTCGTCGCCAGACACCATAGCTTCGCCAGTTTTACGGTCGCGAATCGTTTTAGTAGACCAATCTATATCCGGGTTGACGGCTTGTAACCAAGGTTGACCGAGGATGATGTCGAATTTATCCAGTTCTGTCGTAATTGCGTCCAGACGTATGTCCAGGGTCCCTACTGTGAGCACTTCATTCCGTAGTCGCTGGCGAGTCGTAGTTGTACTACCATCTGCCAATTTTATCCGGTATTTCTCTCCAGTAACCGTCGGGATGTGATGCTCCCGTACCCACTCAGCCTTGCAGAAATTTTCCGAAGCGCCAGAGTCAACCAAAATACGGCATCGATGTCCGCGTAAGGTGCCTCCCAACACTAACAGACTTGTTCCAGACTGGGTTGTGGATACATGTAGCGTCGCAGGAACACTGTCTTCTAGTCGGACGTTCTTGTTCATCCACCCGTCGATCGGTTTCCCAAAAGTCTCGTAACGAAGAGGGAACTGCTGTTCTCCACAGACTAGATAACCCGTACGCCGTGCCGAAATTAATTCCTTCCAGGTAGCCCATACTGCCGAAGAAGTTGACGTAGCGTCCGGTATCGATCCGGGTCGAACGCGAGCGATATACACGTAGTGCTTATTTTGTCCGGAAGACTCCGTCCCTAAAAGGCGTAAATTTGTTTCGCTCACCTTAAATCCAGTTGTCTCCGTAAGAGCTCGCACTGCTGTGTATTCCGGGGTCGCGTCTTCAATCTCCTGTTTGCCACCAGGAAACCAGACCATGCCAGTGTCCTCTTTCGCTAGTAACACTCGTCGGCCATCGGTAACAAGAGTCGTCGAGTGAGTCCAGTAGGTCTTCGGGGGATTCTGTAGATTCTGAGGCAGAAATCGAACTCGATCGGTGTCGTCGACGTAGACTTGCGTCGTCCATCTTGTCGGTCCAACATCTTGCCTTCTTCCTTCTATTCCATCGTTCGTGGGGCAGGTAAACACATGTTCTTTCGCCGCCAGCTCGTCGACAAGTCGGAAATTTCGCAGCAGCTTGAACCATGGTTTTGCCCTCCATTTTGGAACCACTATAACCGCTCGCAGATGGGGATGAAGCAGTTTACTCCGCAAATAATGGCCCAAAAAATCTTCCAATTCATTAAATGGCGCATTTAGCCAAATTCTCCGGTACTTCTGTAAATCTCTCTCCTGAAACGGGCGCGCCGGACAGCAAAAATCCTCCGCCACTTGAGAATTAAGGCCGTCATTATCGCTAGCTCCATCTAAGTCGAAAGGTCCGTAGGTCTGAGAGTACTTCAGGAAATACTCCCTATTCATCATCCAGTCGCTAAAGTCCTTGCTCCTAAAGACTGGCCTCAATGTCGTTTGAGGTAACGGGTCTCGTACTTCTTCTGTTCTGGTCTCTTCCTGAGTCGCTGTAGGAGACGAAACCTCATCCTGCAGCTTGCCGCGAGCTGCCGACTCAGGTCTCACTTTCCCGGCCGGGATTTCCTCGTTCTGTCATTCTTCTTGTTCTTTCTGTCTGGGCAGTCGATAGCGATGTGTCCCTTCTTGTGGCAAATGAAGCACTTGCCCTCCTTCTTAAATCTGTCGACCTCCTCTTGAGTGAGGCGTCTAATCTCGTACAGCTCCCGCGGCTTTTCTTCGGTCGCGCCATGCGAATCTTCCTCCGACTCACTGTCGATCTCCTCCACTGCCTCTGAAAAGTCGCTGTCTTCTTCGATGGCGTTCAGTCGGCCTGTCGAGCGTTGGGTCGTCTCAATCTTGGTCTCCGCTGCCTCCGCTCGCAGAGCTGCTTGAATCGCCTCGTGTAGGGTCTTAGGGTTTTTCAGGGCAACCTCCTTATGAATCGAGGGTCTCAAACCGCGCTGGAAATCATGTACGTTATCTTCTTCGTGACGGTGAGGAAGCTCCAATAATTGTTCTCGAAAATAGTTCGCGTACTTCAGGACCGTGGTTTTCTGTCTCGCTTTGTCCAAATTCAATCTCGCTTGTTCCGCCGGTGTTCTTCCGCAGAATTCCTGAATTAAGGATTTCTCCATCTCAGAAACTCCGGAAAATCCTCCACCGACTTCATCTCCAGTCTGCGCAACTTGGGAGTACCACCACTTCGATAGTGGTCCTTCCAGAAAGCCAGATACCCAGTACACTCCTCTTTGCTCTTCAGGGTTAACGTTGTGATACCGTAGATACCCTCGTGCATGTCGGAACCAGTTTCTCAGCTCGTCGATGTTAGTCGTAGCGATGCTCTTGATCTTGGCTGGTTTGACATCGTTCGGCATCATGCTTGGCATCTCTCGCGTCCTCTCCGATCTCAATTGTTCTCCTCGAAGAAAATTCTCCGTTTCTCGGCTTCTGTTCACTCGTCCTTCAAAATGTCTGAAACCGTTGTCGACGTGGTCACGCAGTTGAGATAGCTCAGTCGAAAAAGTGTCAACTCGGTTACTTAGTCGTTGTAGCATCTCGGTGACGTGTACCGACATAGGCTCCATCGTGGGACTCGATCCTTCTCGCACTGTCTGTCTTCTACCATCTGTCGACGTCGGCTGTGTCGGCCCAGAAGGCGCCCCCTCTGGTCGACCATCAACTTCCTCTGGTAGTCTCTCTCCTGCTCGGTTAGACATCTTCGTCTCGTCTAGCTGTTCTGAGGCTCCGAAACCACGTGTGAGGTGCTACTTTGGTTAGGCTAAGTTGGCAACCTTAGACTAATAGTAGAACCTAATCTCTGGATCTAATTATACAGCGTAGAGAGAATTAGTAAGATTGTCTTAGGAACAGGGTTTCTTACAATCTGGGTGTGGCGTGATTCTATTCTGTACCGGTCTCTCACCTCTACCAGTAAGTCCCCGTCTTAAATATCCACACCTCAGGTGTTCTAGAAACAGCCTTAGAACCTGTAGCTTGTGCTGTCTGCTAACTAAACCAAACTATTACTAGTGATACAGGTTAACTCAGGTTACCTGTACCGTCTATCTAACCTTATCACACAAGCTCTTAGAACTATCTAGAAAAGAACTATCTAGAAGAGATACTGCTAGTAACTCTGTACTGTCGAGGGAAAATACGGCAATACAGTTGTACTGCCGTGATGACAATAAAAGAGTCACTGAATATCGCTAAGATACAGGTACCATTTAGAGGAAATAAATAATGTCAGATACTAGCACTTAGCTAAATGGCTAGGATATGACAGGAAGGGTGTTTGGTGACGTTGTTGTTCGTGTTGCAGTAGCCACCAGTGCAAGTTCTAGGCCAGCTGTTGCACCGGGTGGCACTAGTGGTGCTGCTGGTGGGCTAATGTTGCTTGGCCCTGCTGCTTGTGGTGTTGCTAATGGTACTACAGTTGCATGTGCTAATGCCGGTTGGCAGCCGGTTGAAGGCATTCGCAAGGAGAGGGCTGCAACTAGCGGTACTAGTACATGTAGCGGTGTTGCGGGGGTGGGTTTTGGTGTTGGTTGGCGACCGGTTGCTGCCCCTGCTGGTGGGGCTCGGCCGTTGCTACCAGCGTCCATGAGCAGAGGGTTGTGGCGAGTAATGCTGCATCTGCTGTTACTGCTACCGTTGTGGGACTTGCGGCTGCCGGGGCTCGCTCGCGCCGAGCTGCTAGTGCTGGTACTTGTGGGCACAAACATGTGGCTGGTGGTAGGGCCGATGGTGGTGCTTATGCACCTGCCTGTGCCGGCCCGCGCCCGGTTGCTGCTGCATGGGCTGTTGGACAGAGAGCTCTAGCCGGTGATGGAGCTACTAGTGGTGCTCTTGCAAGTGCCGGTCAGCGACTCGCCGATGCTGCCACGGCCCGTGGGCAGAGGATTGACAACGGCGCCGGTTCTGTAACTGTAGGTGCCAATGGACAGAGTGCTTCTGCTCCCGGGCGGAAGGTTGGAGCTAGTTGGCGGCGAGATGATGTTGTTGGAAGCCGGCGAGTTGCGGTTGCGGCAGCCGGTGCCCGTGATGGAGCTTTAGGGTCGGAGCCGGGCCTAAGTGCATCGGGTGTTCTATCCCCGTCGCGGGGGGAATGTTACACTTGCGCTCCGTGTGGCATACGGTTTGCTGGGCGTAAATGGCGCTCTAATTTCGCTAGACACACGACCATGTTCATAACTGGCAATGGCCCCTCTACTTCCGCACACCATCGCCAAGCTCGCCACCTTGCGACCTCCTCTCCGGCCTTGCTTTCCCTTTGTGCCTCGGGCGACCACCTTCTATCTGCCACCCAAGCTCGCCCTCTTACCGCTCCATGCCTACGTTGTGTGGCCGCTCCCGTTTCTCCGGTGTTACCTCACGACTATGCTGGCAGCTCCCGGCCGCCGCTCATTGGACCATGCCCCCTCCGAATAGTTGTCACCCCTCCCCCCCCTGCTTGGGGTGGCCTCCCCCCTTGGTTCATGGACAAGCTTTTATGCCCTCATCTGCCGCTGCACTCCGCCGAGAGGCAGCTCTCCGATCCCCCCTCGGGCTGCTACTCCTACCTCATGGTGCTCCGATAACGACCCGGTCGCTTGTCTACTTGAGTTCAGACATGTCACTGCGGCCCGAGGGGTTTGTGCGACAGCGAGAGACGACCTACGTTCTGCCCTACAAGACACCCTCGAATATGCGACCTCCCTTCCCTCAACGGACTCTCGGGCTGCTGGAGCTTTTTTGGCAATTCACCTCTTTGGCGGCCTCCTCCTCCGACCGTTCCCGGCGGCGGCCGGTGCTCGCATCCGCTCCCTGGTCCAACGTCGAGTCCGTCTTTGGTTCTCTACGTCCGGAGAGGATGGACTCACAGGCATTGACACCCTTCTACGTGATATTCGAGATGGAGGTGAGCTTGCACATGCGTGCCCGGGGGCTTCTACGCCTAGATGCCCCGGCGGTTGGGGCCGGGGTGGGGGGGGGGGGGGGGGGGGGCTCTCGCCGTCGCCGGGCCCAGAACACTCAACGGGAGTAGCACCACCCACCGACTCGCCTCTCTGAAGGTGACCTCCGACGCCGTGCTGCCTTCCGTCGGGCCCGTGAGCTATTGGAAGTTGGCCAATTGCGACGGACCCGTATGGCCCTGGATGGAGCCGACTTCGGAATGGTGGAGGACGCGGACGCGGCTCTGGCCGCTCTTCAGCGGTTGCATCCTCCGCCCGGTACCCCCCACCCAAAATGTGATCTCCCCGACCCTCTGCCCCCCCCCCCGGCGCGCCCACCCCTCACGTATTTAGATGGCAGTGACAGCCTCAAAATATGGGAGGAGTCTATGCTCCTTGTCTTGAGAAAAGCACTTCGCCAGTCAGCCCCCACGTTGATGGTTGGCGATGGGAACATGTCCGTGACTTGAATGTTCCGGCATGGCGTAAGTGGGTTAACCGCTACTCAGCGGGAAACATTCCCGAGGCTGCGGCGGACTTTTTGGCGAGTGCGACGGGTGGGCTCTTCACAAGCAAACCGGGGTCGACCGCGACGCCACTCGCCTTCGGGGTGAGGCTCCTAAAGTCCGGCCGCTTGTTGCTGGCAGCGTTTTGTCGCGGTTAGCTCATTGTCACGCCATAGCGCGGATAGCGAATGTCGCGGCCGACCACCTGGGCCATGTACAACGATCGGTTCTCGCCAAAGCGGGTATCGAGCAAGCCATTCATACTACTCGCATTGGACTACAAGCTATTCCTGATTGCAGCCTTTTAAGCCTAGACATGGAGAACGCCTTCAACAGCATTTCCCGCCGGAGTTTCCTTGCGGAGCTATACAAGAACCCCGACTTGCATTCCATTATCCCGTTGGTTTAGATGATATATTCACGGGACTCCACGGTGTATTACTTCGACCCCAACGATGCTTCGCTCCTACACGGCACCGTTCAATCTCGTACGGGTGTCCGACAAGGAGATCCTCTTGGCCCGCTTTTGTTCAACATGGCGAGAAGCACCCCCCTCCGGAATATTGGAGAACGGCGCAAGGATTCAGCGGCGATCCAAGCCTTTTCTGATGATGTCAAGTATTTGATCAAAACGCCTTTCGTCCCGACTGTGATTGCGGTGGCTACGGAGGAAATGGGGAAAGTCTGCTCGAATGTTCAACCAATCAAATCTTCGTGCATGGTACATCCGGATACGGCCCTTGAACTTGTCGAGGTGATACGGGCGATGGTCACCCGAGAGATGGCGATGCCAACCGTACCTTGCTACTGCAGATAGGGCCGTTCGTGCAGCAGTTTATCGAATCTTGGGCGTTTCTTTGGACGCACAAACACTCGATCAACTGAATTGTGCTAAACAACAGCTCTCCCTCCCCGCGGAGTTTGGGGGGCTTAATTAACCGTCCCTCGAGCTCGACGCCGAACCTGCTCACAATGCTTCATTCATTGCGACCCTTGCCAACATGATTACTGATTACGAGTCCGAGGCGCTAGGTCCTTTGTACGGTCTCACCCGACAGGAACTACTGAATGTTGCCACTTCGACTTTACCGTGGGCGGTACAATTGCGCAATTCGTATGACTCTATCTCCACTATGGGCGGGATTTCGGAATCGGAGCTTGTGGTGTTGACTAACACACTGAACCAAAACCTTTCCGATTATGCCGGGCCCGATGTCGAGTTGGTGGCATCTACGGTCAACAATGCGGTGGCACCCGCTACCCAACTGACTAGCCTACAACTTCCGACTCCCGATGCTCTCACTCGCTTGGGAGATTCCGGGGGCCACATTCAACGGGGCATTTCGCGCATTCTTCGTGCCCGGGTCTGCGGATTGTTTTTTGGCGAGGAAGGGTACGGACGGATCAGCGGTGGGACGAGGGTTTTGGAGCTAGCGGCGGACAGCTGGGAAGCAACGCTAGGGAACGGCGCTCGCAAGCAACCTCCAGCCTTGCAAGAGTTTTGAGTCTACCGCAGAGGCGAGGCCTGAAGCTACGGTGGACGGAGGTGGGTCGCGGTCGGAGGAGCGGTACGGTCTAGCGGATCGACCGCCGCCGGAAAAACCAGGTACGGGGGGCTTTTGGAAAAATATTCCCGTACCCAACATCTTTTGTGGTTCGGCGACTCGATCCATGTGTCCGACCCACCCCTCCCCTAGTCGGTACCCGGTTATCGACACGCTGCCTCAGGCAGTGTGCCTAGGGTTATCGTAACGGCACACTGCTCGTAAAGGCGGCCCCCTAAGAACGTAAACCACCGGGGGAGGGTACGGCCGGCCACAACGCGATCAAATGGGTGTTGGAAACAGACGGAACTGTTCAATTGAAGCCATCTCGAATCAAACAATAAGAATCGAACGAGTCAAGCAACAACGAAAGCGTGCGTATACCAAGAGCTCGGAAGCCAATGTGGCAGATTGCCGTATGAGACCTAACTGCACACACAAATCTATATGCTCTTACTTGTTGGTTTTGCTACTACATATGGAAGTGCGGATTGTGGAATAAATGAGAAGATGTCTTACGATTGAAATTGGGCGCCCGCCGGCGGCGCAGCGGCGGCGACCCCGGAGGGGGGTGCGCTCGCAGGCCCGTCGGCATCCCCTCACCTCCCCGTGGTGGGCGCTGGAAACCCCGTAGCCGCGCCAGGCCTGGCACGGTAGGGGGCTAAGAGGGCCGACAGCTCGATCCGTGGGATCAAGAGCTGTCGGAAAGCCCTGTACATAGGGCTTTTGAAAAAATAATTTCTGTGCACTACCGGCGCCAAGATCTCCCGCTCGGCCCGTCCGATATGCTTTTTCGCGTACATATACTCCTGGATACAGCCTTACTTTTAGGAGTGGGGCCTGTACTACGGCAGCGTTTGATGGCGAGGAGGGTACAGCCGGATCAGCAGTGGAAGGCGGGTGTTGGAGCTGGTGGTGGCCAACCGGGAAGCAGCGCCAGGAAAGGGCGCTCGCTAGCTGTCGACCAGCCCTGTGCCGGTCGAACCTTGCCGAGGGGTGAGGCAAGACATGGCACAGGACGGTGGCTAGTCGCAGACGGAGGAGCGGCTACATGAGGCGGCGGCGATCCTCAGGATCAGCCGCCGCCGGAAAGCCATGTACGGAGGGCTTTTTTGGATACTAAAAACAATGTCCGTACCCGGCGTCGAGCTAGTTGGGGAGCAGCACCAGGGTAGGGCGCTCACTAGCGCGTCGCTACGTCGTCCAGCGTCATCTCCCGGGGGGGGGAGTAAGCTAGGAAGGCAAGGAGGACAGTCGCGACGGGAGGAGCGACACGATCTGGCGGCGACGACCCTTTGGGTCGGCGCCGCCGGTAAACCCGGCACGGAGGGTTTTATTTAATTCCGGGCGCCCGCGGCCCGCTGGATCCGGCTACGGTGACCTCCCCCCCCCCCCCCCCCTCTTCGACACCCACTACCCCGACAGACCTTCATACTCCTAGGGGTCCTTGAGCGTGGGCCCGGGTGAGCGCGGAGGCCCCCGCTCAAGAAAAGGCTGCTCGGTGGACGCGCGATCAGAGGAGGGAGGGTACGGCCACATGCCGGAAAACCGACAGGTACCCGGGTACCATACAGAGAAAAAACCGGGGAAATGAGCGGGGAAAATCCAGGCGCGGAGGCAGGAGCGCTAGTTTTTTCTATGTCTGTGTGTCTCGGTCCCCCCCACATGTCCTCGAGGTGATGGGGGACCTCGACACGGAGGACCGCCGCGTCGGTGGACGCGGCAAGACCTTGGGGCGGGGTTTACGGGATGGAGCGGCGGGATCGACGAGCGACCGCGCGAGGAGGGGTTTTTTGCCAGCCTTTCCCCTCCTACCTTCGGCAAGACCGAAGTCACGCGGGAGCTAGATTAGGCTGGCCCGTCGTCCCTCCCGAACGCCGACCGGCCTAGGCCGGTCGACACCCCGGTTCGGTGGGAGCGGGCCGTGCATGGTGAAGGTCGAGCAGCAGATTAGTTTTGCATTTCTACACAAGTGGATTTATTTTTATATCTGTTTTTTCTTGATTACAAAATTATTACGTTGTTACTGCTTAGGTGGGGGGACTGTGGCAATTACTGCGGTTGCTTACAATTATATAACTCCCGAGGAACGTCGACACACATTGCAGATAGGTGTGTCGATAAGAAATGTACCTGGTCGGAGAGACCCGGGCCCAACTTGCTAATAAGTCATGTATGGCGCAGTAGAGTGGCCCGTGAGACAGCACTCGGTCCAGTTTGCCGGGACATGTTGTAAACAATTTCAATAATTGAAATTGAAATCGTTTACAACATGTACCGTATGCGCCGGTTGTTGTCTATGGGCCCTCCCAACGATGCCATTTAGGGAACTTACAAGTCAGGGCTAGACCGTTATCCGCGGAAATCTAGCCTCTCCAAAGGGTGGTGGGACTTTTTACTCCCCCCCCCCCATGCAGTGTGCGGTGCGTGGTGGTGACGGCGTGCAGTTAGGAGCGTGCATAGGTGCAATGTGCGGAGGCGCGGCTAGTGGTTGTGCGGGATTTGATGCGGTATATGAGTGGGAAATTATGCAGCCATTGGAAAGTGTACGTGTGGAGTTGTGCAAGGATGCGTGATGTGTCGAGTCGTGCATTCGAGATGAGTTTGTCAAGAGGGTCAGTGCGGAGGGTGAGAAGAGAGGTGAAACTAGTGATGGTGGATGAGTGCGGTGTACCCGTGCGGCTCATGACGATGGGAAGGATGCCGACTTTTGTACCTTGCCAGTGTTGGCGGATGGCATTGGCAAGAGGGGTGTTTTGACGCAAATCATGTGAGCTGTGTGGGAGAGGTTGTGGTACGTGCACTACTTCCATTCCCCTATCTGAATCTTTTCAATGTAGGAATATCGGCGGCGACCGTTTGTGTGACCGACGTAGCGAGGTTCGGGGAGGCGGATAAAGTCGGGTTTGTGTGCCGGGGGTCTCAGCGCGGGTGGGGGGGGGGGGGGGGGGGGGGGGGGGGGGGGGGGGGTCACAAACGGAGGCGGACCGGGAACATGAAAAAATCTGGCGTGGCGCGAAAGAGCGCTAGCTAGACAGCGTCTTGAGCATAGACTTCGCCTCCTTCCCAGTTCCCGGAGGAGAAGGGAAGTGTCATATCCTAGCCCATTTAGCTAAGTGCTAGTATCTAACATTACTTATTTCCCTAAAATGGTACCTGTATCTCAACGATATTCTGTGACTCTTATATCATCATCACGGCAGTACCACTGTATCGCCGTATTTTCCCCGGACAATACAGAGTTCCTAGCAGTATCTCTTCTAGATAGTTCTTCTCTAGTTCTAAGAGCTTGCTCGATAACCTTCGATAAACGGTACAGACAATCTCAGATAATCTGTATCGCTAGTAATAGTTTGGTTTAGTTAGCAGGCAGCACAAGCTACATGTTCTAAGGCTGTTTCTAGAACACCTGAGGTGTGGATATTTAATACGGGGACTTAGTAGCCGAGGGGAAGAGAGGCCCAGACCGGAACAAACCAGAATTACGCCACACCCAGATTGTAAGAAACCCTATTCCTAAGACAATCTTATTAATTCTCTCTACGCTGTACATTAGATCCAGAGATTAGGTTCAACTATTAGTCTACGGTTGCCAACTTAGCCTAGCAAAACTAGAACCTCACACGTGGTTTCGGAGCCCTAGAACAGCTAGACGAGACGAAGATATCTAACCGAGCAGGAGAGAGACTACCTGAGGAAGTTCATCGATGGTCGACTAGAGGGGGCGCCTTTTGGGCCGACACATCCGACGTCGACAGATGATGGAAGACATGCAGTGCGAGAAGGATCGAGTCCCACGATGGAGCCTATGTCGGTACACATCACCGAGATGCTACAACGTCTAATAAGTAACTGAGTTGACACTTTTTCGATTGAGCTACCTCAACTGCGTGACCACGTCGACAACGGTTTCAGACATTTTGAAGGACGAGTGAATAGAAGCTGAGAGACGGAGAATTTTCTTCGAGGAGAACAATTGAGATCGGAGAGGACGCGAGACATGCCGAGCATGATGCCGAACGACGTCAAACCAGCCAAGATCAAGAGCATCGCTACGACTAACATCGATGAAATGATAAATGGTTCCGACATGCACGAGGGTATCTACGGTATCACATCGTTAATCATGAAGAACAAAGAGGAATGTACATGGTATCTGGCTTTTTGGAAGGCCCACTATCGAAGTGGTGGTACTCCCATGTTGCGCAAACAAGAGATGAATTCGGCGGAGGATTTTCCGGAGTTTCTGAGATGGAGAAATCTCGTATTCAGGAATTCTGCGGAAGAATACCGGCGGAACAAGCGAGATTGAATTTGGACAAGGCGCGACAGAAAACCACGGTCTTGAAGTATGCGAACTATTTTCGAGAACAATTATTGGAGCTTCCTCACCGTCATGAAAAAAATAACGTACATGATTTCAAGTGCGGTCTAAGACCCTCGATTCATAAGGAGGTTGCCCTAAAAAACCCTAAGACCCTACACAAGGCGTTTCTAGCAGCCATGCGAGCGGAGGCAGCGGAGACCAAGATTGAGACAACCCAACGCTCGAGAGGCCGGTTGAACGCCATCGAAGAGGATAGCGACTTTTCGGAGGCAGCGGAGGAGTTCGACAATGAGTCGGAGAAAGATTCGCATGGCGCAACCGATGAGAAACCGCGGAGGTGTACGAGATTCGACATTTCGACGCCTCACTCAAGAGGAGGTTGGCAGATTTAAGGAGGGCAAATGCTTCATTTGCCACATGAAGGGACACATCGCTATCGACTGCCCAAACAGAAAGAACAAGAAGAACGACAAGACGAGGAAACCCCGGCCAGGAAAGTGAGACCTGAGTCGGCAGCTTGCGGCAAGGTGCAAGGTGAGGTTTCGTCGCCAACAGCGACTCAAGAAGAGACCAAGATAGAAGAAGTACGAGACCCGTTACCTCAAACGACATTGAGGCCAGTCTTTAGGAGCAAGGACTTTAGCGATTGGATGATGGATAAGGAGTATTTCCTAAAGTACTCTCACACCTACGGACCTTTCGACTTAGATGGAGATGGCGATAATGACGGCCTTAATTCTTAAGTGGCGGAGGATTTTTGCTGTCCGGCGCGCCCATTTCAGGAGAGAGATTTACAGAATTACAGGAGAATTTGGCTAAATGCGCCATTTAACGAATCATAAGATTTTTGGGCCATTATTTGCGGAGTAAACTGCTCCATCCCCACTTGAGAGCAGTTATAGTGGTTCCAAAATGGAGGGCAAAACCATGGTTCGAGCTACTGCGAAATTTCCGACTTGTCGACGAGCTGGCGGCGACTTAACATGTATTTACCCGCCCTACGAATGATGGAATAGAAGGAAAAAAGCAAGATGTTGGACCGACAAGATGGACGACGCAAGTTTACCGATGGCCGACGAGTGATACTAGCGAAAGAGGATACTCGCATGGTCTGGTTTCCTAGTGGCAAACATGAGATTGAAGACGCGACCCCGGAATGCGTAGCAGTGCGAACTCTTACGGAGACAACTCGATTTAAGGTGAGCGAAATAAATTTACGCCTTTTAGGAACGGAGTCTTCCGGACAGAATAAGCGCTACGTGTATATCGCTCGCGTTCGACCCGGATCGATACCGAACGCTACGTCAACTTCTCGGGCAATATGGGCTACATGGAAGGAATTAATTTCGGCACGGCGTACGGGTTATCTACTAGTCCGTAGAGACCAGCAGTTCCCTCTTCATTACGAGACTTTTGAAAAACCGATCGACGGGTGGATGAATAAAAACGTCCGACTAGAGGACAATGTTCCTCTGACGCTACACGTATCCACAACCTAGTTTGGAACGAGTCTGTTTATGTTGGAAGGCACCTTACGCGGACATTGATGCCGTATCTTGGTTGACTCTGGCGCTTCGGAAAATTTCTGTAAGGCTGAATAAGTACGAGAGCATCACATTCCGACGGTTTCTGGAGAGAAATACCGGATAAAATTGGCAGATGGTAGTACAACTACGACTCGCCAGCGACTACGGAATGAAGTGTTTACAATAGGGACCATGGACATACGTTTGGACGCAATTATGACACCCTGGATAAATTCGACATCATCCTCGGTTAACCTTGGTAACAAGCCTTGGTTAACCCGGATATATAATGGTCTACTAAAACGATTTGCGACCGTAAAATTGGCGAAGCTCTGGTGTTTGGCGACGAGTACACCGTACATGTGGCAGTACATCACTTGGAGGTGCATGCGATGGCAAAGCTGCTTAGACAACAACGAGCAGACCTCTTCGTGATTGGACTACGAGAAGTACACGACGCGGTCGACGACATCAATACCGATCAACAACCCGAGTGGACGACTTCGTTACGAGATTCCATGAACGAGTTTACGGACATCATTAAGGAACCTGACGGTCTACCACCAACGCGCGAGTGCGACTTCGAGATTAACTTGGAGTGCGATGAACCACCTAAGGAGCGAACGTATCGTATGTCACCGGCAGAACTCCGAGAGGTTCAGGTACAATTACAAGATTTACTCGCAAAAGGCTGGATTCGACGGTCTAAATCTCCGTACGGTGCCCCGATTTTATTTGTACGCAAGAAGGATGGTACCATGCGTATGTGCGTAGACTATCGGAAACTCAAAGACCTTACGAGGAAAGACCGTACACCGTTACCCCGGATTGATGAATAACTAGACTCGCTATATGGGGCTCATTATTTCAGTACGTTGGACTTGTATAAGGGTTGTCACCAAGTTCGAGTTAAGGAGCGCGGCGTACATAAGACAACATTCCGAACTCATTACGGATTGTTCGAGCATAGCGTTCTACCCTTTGGACTCTGTAACGCCCGAGCTGGATTCCAAGCGATGATGAATCGAGTTTTGGCCCCGTATCTTGGCAAGTTCTGCGTGGCATATCTCGACGACGTGTTGATCTATAGTAAGACGGCCGATGAACACCTCGAACATATTCGACTCGTGTTACGAGAGCAGCAACGACACCTGTTGCATATCAAACTCTCCAAGTGTTACTTCGGACGATTGAGCGTCAGCTTCTTGGGACATGTGGTGGAAGCTGGACATGTCCGAATGGACCCGACAAAGTGGAGGCAATACAAAATTGGCCCCGGCCGAAATCTGTGACATAATTACGTGGATTTTGGGGACTTAATGGATGTTACCGGAGGTTTATCAACCAATTCACAACCCTAGCAACCCCATTATTATCGGATCCGACCAAAAAGACACCGGAATTTCGCTGGACCCCTCAAGCCCGATCAACATTCGGGCAAATTAAAGACGCGATGGTACGTGCACCAATCCTGGTAATTCCTGACACTTCTCCTAATGCATGGTACACTATGTGCACGGATGCTTCTGGAATTGCAGTAGGAGTTGTGATGTTACAAGACCAAGGTGGACAACAATTTGTTGCGTACCATGCTAGAAAGATGAACAAGCATGAGGTACACTACCATGTCCACGAACAAGAGCTACTAGCAGTTCGCGACGCTCTACTGAAATTCCGTTGCTACTTAGTTAGATGGCGCGGCGGGATTTACGGTAGTTACGGACCACGACACGTTGCGACACTTCTTTCGGCAGCGCGATTTGTCTACTCGATAGGTGCGATAATGGCTACAAGTTTTAGCGCCTTATCAGCGACAGATGGACTTCGTGTACAAGAAGGGAGCAGGCAACTATGCAGATGCTTTGTCTCGCCGACCTGACCTGAAGGACTAATTACAAAAGCGGGAACTGTTAGAAGATTGGACCAACGACGAAGCAGAATGCGAGTTACACGTGCAATTCTTTCTTTGGAATGCCGGTTACATCATGACTCTAGACTTCATGCGGAAATAAAAAAACGCTTATGACTCGGATAAATACATGCTTACCCGGAAATCTTTGCCTACCTGACTGGTACGTCAATCAAGTGGACTCTTGTACGCCTACGGGACAAGATTGTATGTTCCAAACGTCTCTACATTGCGATCAAGAATATTGTACGAACTACACGACGCACCGACCGCGGGACATCCTGGTATTATTAGACTATTGGCAGCAGTGACCCGAACGTTTTGGTGGCCTAACATGAAGCGGACAATACAACCCTATGTACGCAACCGTGTTACCCGCCAACGTAACAAGGCGGGGCGACACAAGCCTTATGGACTCCTTCAATCGCACGAGGTACCGACCATGCCCTTTGAACACGTATCGCTTGACCTAATTACGGACCTTCCTGAGTGCGATGGGTATGATGATGTGGTGGTATTCGTCTGTTTGCTTACGAAACGGACGATTGTCGAGCCAATTACGAAAACAATTACAGCGGAGCAATTAGCGAAAGTTATGCATCGCGTTGTTTTCCGGCACTTTGGCTTACCACGGAAATTAATATCCGATCGAGATCCTCGGTTTATGAGCGACTTCTGGCAAACCCTATTTAGGGTTGTTGGCACCAAGCTTAATATTTCTACGAGCCATCATCCTCAGACAGATGGCCAAACCGAACGAGTGAATTAGACATGGGAGCAAGTCATACGATGCTACGTGCACCCCTTGCACGACGACTGGGTTCAACACCTTACCAACGTGGAGTTTGCGATCAACGCAACGGTTTCTACGTCGACGACTATGTCTCCATTATAGGCGACACTAGGATTCGAGCCGATATCTCCCAAGACAACGAGCCTAGCCGTACTTTACCGGAGCAAGTGAAGATTCTGGTCGAGATGCACAGATTTGCCCACGATGGTGTCAAAGCAGCCCAAGCACATATGCAATAAGCTGCAAATCGGCACCGGTTACAAGTACCTTTTACAGTTGGCGACAAAGTTAAGCTCAAGGCGACAAGTCTACGATTTGTACAACAGCCATATTCTAAACTACGCGACCGCTACATTGGACCATTTCTTATTACGGAGGAAGTTTCCCCGGTTCCATTTCAGCTTAAGCTGCCCCCTAGAGTACGGATTCACGATGTTGTACACGCTAGTGTACTGAAAAAATGGAATTCGGACACAGAATAGGCCGACAGTGCGCAGCCAATTCCGATTGTGCACGATGCGAAGCGATTTGAAGTTGACCAAATACTCGATGTGACTTTTAACTCCAACGGCACTAGATTTTTTTCAAAGTTCGTTGGGCAGCTCCGTTCAACGTACCTAACGAGGACACTTGGGAACCCATGCGAGGAGTCGACCACTTATTTTCCGAATTTCTTCGAACGAATGTTTATCGAGAATTTATTGGGACACCTGACTTTGTCCGATTTCGCAACCGCTAGCATGCAAGAATCCCCAAGAAACCAAGACCCTGAGTACTGCACAACGAGGACGCTGGTGCTTAAGGAGGGGAGAGTGGCATATCCTAGCCCATTTATCTAAGTGCTAGTATCTTACATTGGTAAGATTGTTTATTTAGTCAAATTGTTTATCTAGTCAGATTGTTTTAAATCTAGAGGTTTGCAAAACTTGCTTACATATGTGACAGAACGCACACCTAAACGGTAAAGTGTTATTGTAAAAGCGTTGCGTCTTGCCCAATCCTCGAGGACTGAGGAAACGCCTAGCGCAACGCCCCATGCCCTTACGCCAATAACACTACATGCGACAGCTCCTTAAGCCGGTGCAACCCCCGAGCACTGGCACTCTCTGCTTTGCGCTCGCCCATCTGGCTCGCGCAATTGCAGTCTCGACTCTACTAGTCGAGCAAGGTGTCAGTTTACATCGTCTCATGCGCACTCGAGCGACACGAGACACCTCCCCACGTTCTAGGTCGCCGTCTAACAATATGCAGCCTAAGCCGTCTTCCTCCGTACCCGGAGTCGACACTCTCCCCTCTATAATTGAATAACGTACTTCCGAATATATTTAAAGCGCAGTGTCGGCTCTTGAACTCCGACTTTCTGAGCAGATTCAGGCGTCTAACACCGCTTACTAGCCCAGCTTCAGCGTTTAACAAACCCGCATGTGCCTACGAATCAGCAGCAATCCGTTCCCCCTGACGCAACCATTGCGACTGAGGGTGGTAAAGCAGCCCAAGAGCCACCTATCGACTTGAAGAACGACGACCCCGAGCTCCACGAGCCCGAGTTCGTCGACTTTGCCGCCTACGGAAAAGTCGTCCTTGCCGGCTTGGAACAACCCCCTCGCGACATCGACGAACCTCGCCTTTGGACGCTGACGGACGACACGGCCCGTTTCCTCAACGACAGAAAATCTCAAGCGGGGTACGACGAGTACCTCCACATCGGGTGCTATGCCTTCTTCGACATGTGCGCAAACGCGGCAATCGGCGAGGCTTTGGACACGCTGTTAGCCGGTCTTCCTCCACCAGCGGAGCAAAAGGCGGGCGTTGCCCTCATCCGAGCGGGTCATCGCACCCACACAGCGACGGAGGAGGGCGCCCGTACTCGACTGGGCTTCCTCCGCCTCACCAAGGGCGGGCAAACGAGCTCGGATTCGGACCGAGTGTTCGCCGAACTCGCCCACGAGCGTTTCTGCCCCCCGCGCCCCACCGCGGTCTCAGGCCCACTGGACGAGCTACGCCAAGCGTTCGTCGACATGACGCTTGAAGTCAGCTTGCATGCCGCCAGCAAAGCAGCTGCGGAAGCAGAGTTCGCAAGGACTACGCCGGACAAGCCACCCGGACATGACGCCAAGGCCAAGAAGGGGGTTGCCGACAAGCGCAAAGCCGCAGCAGCAAGAGCAGCAGAAGCAGCGACGGGACGAAAGCCTCCACGTAGAAGTGATGGTGTGAACCGCTGTGAGGTGCTACTTTGGTTAGGCTAAGTTGGCAACCTTAGACTGATAGTAGAACCTAATCTCTGGATTTAATTATACAGCGTAGAGAGAATTAGTAAGATTGTCTTAGGAACAAGGTTTCTTACAATCTGGGTGTGGCGTAAATCTGGTTTGTACTGGTCTGGCTCTCTTCCTCGATCACTAAGTCCCCGTCTTAAATATCCACGCCTCGGGTGTTCTTGAAACAGTCTTAGAACATTTAGCCTGTGATGTATGCTAACTAAACCAAACTATTACTTGTGATACAGATTATCTGAGATTGTCTGTACCGTTTATGTAACCTTATCGCACAAGCTATTAGAACTATCTAGAGACGAACTATCCAGAAGAGATACTGCTAGTAACTCTGTACTATCCAGGGAAAATACGGCGATACAGTGGTACTGCCGTGATGACAATAAAAGAGTCACTGAATATCGCTAAGATACATGTACCATTTAGAGGAAATAAGTAATGTCAGATACTAGCACTTAGCAAAATGGGCTAGGATATGACACCCGCCGCGCCGATTCTTGCTCCCCGTCATCCAACTACATGCGTCACCGCGTGCGGCTAAGATGGCGGGAGTGGGAGCATATCGGCGCGAGCGGTCAAGTCGTGAGATGGATCCGCCATGGAGTACGGGTCAAGTTCAAGAACGGCCTACGTCCCCGACCTTTCAACCACGGAGTTTCCATGAAGGACGCCACCCAGCCCCAACTCGACTTCCTATCAACAGAACTCCCACGCTTCGAAGCATGGGAACGCGCCTAAAACACCCGCTACATCTCCCGCATGTTTCTCGTCCCCAAGCCCGGGGTGAACAAGTGGCGTCTTATTATCGACCTGCGCGAACTCAACAGTTAATGAGCAG
The DNA here is from genome assembly GCA_026401115.1 of Tetraselmis chui. NCBI lineage: Eukaryota > Viridiplantae > Chlorophyta > Chlorodendrophyceae > Chlorodendrales > Chlorodendraceae > Tetraselmis > Tetraselmis chui. The sequence continues at coordinate 97,903 of JAPMLY010000779.1, forward strand.
AATTCAACATATCGTGCGAGACCCTCAAGCACCTACGCCACCTGTCCCGCCCGGGCGACTACTTCGTCTCGCTCGACCTCGCGGACGGCTATTACACACTCGGCATCCGGGAGGAAGACCGCGACTTCTTCACGGTGAATTACAGAGGCGAGCTATGGCGCCTCGCGTGCCTCCAGGGGGGTCCGCCTACTATTTTTGCAAGCTCACGCAGGCGTTCACCAACTACCTGCGACGGGCGCGTACTCAGGTGACCACCAAGACTCCGACGCCGTACAAACCGTCGCGACGCTTCCTTCGCAACGTCCGCCTACTACCCTACATGGACGACTTTCTGTTCATGGCCAGCTCGTACGAGGCAGCTCTTCTTCTTCGCGACCGCGTCGAGACCCTACTAGACCAGCTCGGCCTCCAGCGCAACCCCGACAAAGGCCTATGGGAACCCACACAGGTGGGCAACCACCTCGGCCTAACAATCGACCTCCTGAGAGCCGAATTTCGAGCCCCAGAAAACTCTTATTGTGGACTCAGCAATGCAAGCGACATTTCAATGATGCCATGGCAAGTAGACTGCATTTGGTCCTGGAGACGCCCTGTTATATGAGAACTTCCTGTGACGGAGATTTGAAAGGTAAATGAAACGCATGCTTGCGAATTACATTTGATGCATCTTAGCTAGCGGGCATCAGTCCGTTCACAACTGAACGACCAGGTTAGCAACTTTGCGCTCTAAAGATCTCTCGGGGAGGCGAGCGACTTTAAGGCACGTCTCTTCTGTGTATGACGACTGCCATGACTCAATCCCAGGGCAGAGGTACTCGGGAGATCCTTCGGGAAATGTAAACTCAAGGTACCACCACCCCTCCACACACGCTTCCAACAATTCGCCCTGAAGTGCGAAATGAAAGAAATGGCATTTATAATGATTCAATATAAGTACCATATGGTAACAAAATCATAATGATGACAATGTAATGAGTTAATGATAATACGTATTTATCAATTGTGACTGTATATTGAGCCGACAGTAATCGAAAATAACATATTATTTGACGAGTTCATTATGCTAGATACTATCCGTGCCTGTGTATTAATAAACTCTGAGATAAGGAAATGATCGAAAAATTGTGATATCAATACCAAAATATATATCAAATAATGGTATGTTTTTATATGGTATATGTTTTTATATCAAGAGCCAAATGAATATTCAAAACTAAATGGTAATTGTAAGGAATTGAACATGCATACTTGGGCAGTTGTTGTCCGTACCTCAAGTCCCGTACACAGATAGCGGAAGGTTTCTTTTCCGTGTTGGAGCCTGAGCGGCGGTGACCGATCCACCACCCCGAACAACATCGTGCCCATCAAGCCGCTGCTGATCCGAAACGCCGCTCCAAATATGCACGCCGCTTGGTACGTGTGGTCGCTGAGGCTGAGACAATACTCCTTTTGCTCTTTGACGAGAGGGAACGCTGCGACGAATCCGCACGCCACAAATCGAGCGCTCACTTCATTGTCGCCCCTCACAAAATATCCTTGCTCGAATCACTTAACATGAAAGACAACTACCGGGCCACTCCGATTTTATATATTGTTCCAAGTGGCGGTATAATAATCTCAGGCGGGTCCTGTTACATTATTTTTCCTTGTGTGTATATAGTTCTACAACTAGCCCATAGTTGTGCCGTATGATAAAGCCTGTCTGTTGATTTCACACACACACACACACACACATTGTGCACTTTGTAATAATGTACACACCATGTCTCTCCCACTACGTATTTTGTAATCATTGAAATAACGCTCCGGTACCCATCGTAGAGATGCGCAGTACTTTAAGACGGATCCAAATCCCTCCCCCAATAAGTGTGCTCCACTCACCAAATTACTCACAAAGTATGTTCCAAATCAAAAACGCACACTTGCAGTACCGAATCCCATCGAGCTGATGACGTAGGGGGATTCACACACAAACACACATAAGCAAATTCCCTCTAGGTCTAGTTCCTCTCGTTCCTCAGGTCTCTCCTCGTCGGTCGGAGGACCTCGTCGGCGGAGGACCTCGTCGGAGCTCAGGCAGGTTGCCCCCGCCTGCTCCTCACCCTCCCTCCCTCCTCCCTGTTCGTAGCGGGGAGGCTGGGGAGGGGGTGGCTCTACGTGTTTTGTAGCGATCAGCGCTGCTCCCGGGGCCTCGTTATGGCCGACGACCGGGCCATTGACCGGCCTTCGCGTCTTGCTCCCGGGCCGTCCCGACTGGCTTCCCCTTCTCCTCTTCCCCCTTTCGCCCGGTCCTCCGCGTTTGGACCTCCCCGTCGCGATTCTGCTGCTCGTCGGGCCCGTGCTACGGTCCGTGCGTCGTCTGCTGTCCCCCCCCCCCGCATCCCTTGTCGGTACCTCCGCATCGGGGCGCCGCGCTACTCCTCGTCACAATGCGCGACGCCCTCTTCGCTCTGCTTTGTCTCTACCCCCCCTCGGTGGCTCTTGGGCATCTGTCGTGCGCGCCACTTGCGCCGTCCGTCGCCCGCTTACGAGTCGGTCGGAAAAACCTGCTCCTCTGCGGCGAGCTGCTAGGGCTACCGCTGGTGGGCGGCGGGCTGCCCCTGCCGCCGGTGGTTCGAGGGAGGCTGCCGATGCCTTTCAGCGTAGAGCTGCTGCCGCTGTTGCTGCAGCAGCCGCCTGCCATAGAGACGCTGGTAATGTTGGTACCGACGTTGCTGCTGCTGCTGGTGCTGCTGTTGGGGCTGGTCGGCGCACAGCTGCTGTTGCTGCTGCTGCTGCAGCCGGCGTAAGTAGAGACATTGGTAGTGTTGGTTCCGCCGTTGCTGCTACTGCTGCTGTTGCTGCTGCTGGTGGTGCTGGTCGGCGCACGGCTGCTGCTGCTGTTGCTGTAGCAGCTGCCGGACATAGAGACACTTGTAGTGCTGGTGCCGCTGTTGTTGCTGCTGCTGCTGCTGCGGAGAGTGGTGCTGGTCGGCGCACGGCTGCTGCTGCTCTTGCTGCAGCAGCCGGCGAACGTAGAGACACTGGTAGTGTTGGTTCCGCCGTTGCTGTTGCTGCTGCTGATGGAGGTGGTGCTGGTCGGCGCACGGCTACTGCTGCTGTTGCTTCAGCAGCTGCCGGACATAGAGACACTGGTAGTGCTGGTGCCGCCGTTGCTGCTGCTGCTGCTGCTGCTGAGGGTGGTGCTGGTCGGCGCACAGCTGCTGCTGATGTTGCTGCTGCTGAGGGTGGTGCTGGTCGGCGCACAGCTGCTGCTGATGTTGCTGCTGCTGAGGGTGGTGCTGGTCGGCGCAAGGCTGCTGCTGCTGTTGCTGCAGCAGCCGGCGGACGTAGACACACTGGTAGTGCTGGTTCCGCCGTTGCTGCTGCTGCTGCTGCTGCTGAGGGTGGTGCTGGTCGGCGCACGGCTGCTGCTGCTGTTGCTGCAGCAGCCGGCGGACGTAGACACACTGGTAGTGCTGGTGCCGCTATTGCTGTTGCTGCTCCTGCTGTTGGTGGTGGTGCTGGTCGACGTACGGCTGCTGCTGATGTTGCTGCTGCAGCTGCCGGACATAGCGACACTTGTAGTGCTGGTGCCGCCGTTGCTGTTGCTGCTGCTGCTGGTGCTGCTGTTGGGGCTGGACGGCGCACAGCTGCTGCTGCTGCTGCTGCAGCAGCCGGCGGACGTCGAGATACTGGTCGGGTTGGTGCTGCTGTTGTTGTTGCTGGTGCTGGTGCTGGTGCCGTTCGGCGCACAGATGCTGCTGTTGTTGCTGCAGCAACCGGCGGACGTGGAGACATTGGTAGTGCTGGTGCCGCCGTTGCTGGTGGTGGTGCTGCTGGTCGGCGCATGGCTGCTGCTGCTGTTGTTGCATCAGCCGGCGGACGTCGAGATACTGGTCGTGTTGGTGCCGCCGTCGCTATTGCTGGTGGTGGTGTTGCTGGTGCCGGTCGGCGCACAACTGCTGCTGCTGCAGCAGCCGGCGGACGTCGAGATAATGGTCGTGCTGGTGCCGCCGTTGCTCCTGCTGCTTCTGCTGCGGCTGTTGGTCGGCGGTCGACTGTTGCTGGTGAGAATGGCGTGTGCAAAGCCGCATCTAGGGGTGTTGGTGTTACTGGTGTTGCTACGGAGGGTGCAGCTGCTCATGCTGCTACACGTGGTGGTGCTGGTTGGAGTGCGGAGAGTGCCGTTCCTACTGGAGATCAGCGCGCTGCTGCTGATGTGCGGAGGGCTACAACTTGGGGTGTTGTTACTGCTGCTACTGCTGCCGGTAGTGAAGGTACTACATGTGGTGGTCCTAATGGGCAAAGAGCTGGCTATGTTGCTGCCGGAGACCCCTTGGCACCTGTTGGTGGTGGTTGGCGCTCAGCCGTTGCTACCAGTGTCCATGAGCAGAGGACTGCGGCGAGTGGTGCTGCATCTGCTGCAACTGCTACATCTATGGGACTTGCGGCTGCCGGAGCTCGCTCGCGCCGGGCTGCTAGTGTTGGTGATGGTGCTTGTGGGCGCAGACATGTGGCTGGTGGCAGGGCCGCTGGTGGTGCTTCTGCACCTGCCTGTGCTGACCCGCGCCCGGTTGCTGCGGCATGGGCTGTTGGACAGAGAGATCCAGCAGGTGATGGCGTTGCTAGTGGTGCTCCCGCAAGTGCCGGTCAGCGACTCGCCGATGCTGCCACAGCCCGTGGGCAAAGGATTGACAGCGGTGCCGGTTCTGCAGCTACTGGTGCCAATGGGCAGAGTGCTTCTGCTGCCGGGCGGAGGGCTGGAGCTGGTTGGCGGCGAGATGATGCTGTTGGAAGCTGGCGAGATGCGGTTGCTGCAGTTGGTGCCCATGCTGGAGCTTCAGGGTCGGAACCGGGCCTAAGTGCATCGGGTGTTCTATCCCCGTCGCGGGGGGAATGTTACACTTGCGCTCCGTGTGGCATACGGTTTGCTGGGCGTAAATGGCGCTCTAATTTCGCCAGACACACGAACATGTTCATAATTGGCAATGGCCCCTCTACTTCCGCACACCGTCGCCAAGCTCGCCACCTTGCGACCTCCTCTCCGGCCTTGTTTTCCCTTTGTGCCTCGGGCGACCACCTTCTATCTGCCACCCAAGCTCGCCCTCTTACCGCTCCATGCCTACACTGTGTGGCTGCTCCCGTTTCTCCAATGCTGCCCCACGACTATGTTGGCAGCTCCCGGCCGCCGCTCATTGGATCACGCCCCCTCCGAATGGCTGTCACCCCTCCCCCCCCTGCTTGGGGTGGCCTCCCCCCCTTGGCTCCACTCCCTTCCCCACCCCGGGCCGAACCGGAGCTTACCCCCCTCACTCCCCCCCCTACACATGATGGACCCCCGATACCTCATGGACAACCTTTTATGCCCTCATCTGCAGCTGCACTCCGCCGAGAGGCTGCTCTCCGATCCCCCCCTCGGGCCGCTACTCCTGCCTCATGGTGCTCCGACAACGACCCGGTCGCTTGTCTACTTGAGTTCAGACCTGTCACTGCGGCCCGAGGGGTTTGTGCGACAGCGAGAGACGACCTACGTTCTGCCCTACAAGACACCCTCGAATATGCGACCTCCCTTCCCTCAACGGACTCTCGGGCTGCTGGAGCTTTTTTGGCAATTCACCTCTTTGGCGGCCTCCTCCTCCGACCGTTCCCGGCGGCGACCGGTGCTCGCATCCGCTCCCTGGTTCAACGTCGAGTCCGTCTCTGGTTCTCTACGTCCGGAGAGGACGGACTCACGGGCATTGACACCCTTCTACGTGATATTCGAGATGGAGGTGAGCTTGCACGTGCGTGCCCGGGAGCTTCTGCGCCTAGACGCCCCGGCGGTCGGGGCCGGGGTGGGGGGGGCTCTCGCCGTCGCCGGGCCCAGAACACTCAACGAGAGCAGCACCACCCACCGACTCGCCTTTCTGAAAGTGACCTCCGACGCCGTGCTGCCTTCCGTCGGGCCCGTGAGCTAGTGGAAGTTGGCCAGTTGCGACGGGCCCGGATGGCCCTAGACGGAGCCGACTTCGGAATGGTGGAGGACGCGGACGCGGCTTTGGCCGCTCTTCAGCGGTTGCATCCTCCTCCCGGTACTCCCCATCCAGACTGTGATCTCCCCGACCCTCTGCCCCCCCCGGCGCGCCCACCCCTCACGTATTTAGATGACAGTGATAGCCTCAAAATATGGGAGGAGTCTATGCTCCTTGTCTTGAGAAAAGCACCTCGCTTGTCAGCCCCCCACGTTGATGGCTGGCGATGGGAACATGTCCGTGACTTGAATGTTCCGGCATGGCGTAAGTGGGTTAACCGCTACTCGGCGGGAAACATTCCCGAGGCTGCGGCGGACTTTCTGGCGAGTGCGACCGGGTGGGCTCTTCACAAGCAAACTGGGGTTGACCGCGACGCCACTCGCCTTCGAGGTGAGGCTCCTAAAGTCCGGCCGTTGGCTGCTGGCAGCGTTTTGTCGCGGTTAGCTCATTGTCACGCCATAGCGCGGATAGCGACTGTCGCGGCCGACCACCTTGGCCCTGTACAACGATCGGTTTTCACCAAAGCGGGTATCGAGCGAGCCATTCATACCACTCGCATTGGCCTACAAGCTATTCCTGATTGCAGCCTTCTAAGCTTGGACCTGGAAAACGCCTTCAACACCATCTCCCGCCGGAGTTTCCTTGCGGAGCTGTACAAGAACCCTGACTTGCATCCCATTATCCCGTTGGTTGAGATGATATATTCACGGGACTCCACGGTGTATTACTTCGACCCCAACGATGCTTCGCTCCTACACGGCACGGTTCAATCTCGTACGGGTGTCCGTCAAGGAGATCCTCTTGGCCCGCTTTTGTTCAACCTGGCGATAAGCACCCCCCTCCGGAATATTGGAGAACGGTGCAAGGATTCAGCGGCGATCCAAGCCTTTTCTGATGATGGCAAGTATCTGATCAAAACGCCTTTCGTCCCGACTGTGATTACGGTGGCTACGGAGGAAATGGGGAAAGTCTGCTCGAATGTTCAACCAATCAAATCTTCGTGCATGGTACCTCCGGATACGGCCCTTGAACTTGTCGAGGTGATACGGGCGATGGTCCCCGTTGTTACGGGTACTAGTAACCTTGGAGCCCCTTTGGCGATGGATTTCTCGATGGCAGACGGCCCTCCAGCGTCTCATAACGAGAACTATGTTCACTCTTGGCTGCAAGACACCGTTGAGGCTCATCAACTCCTCTTGGACAAGATTGTATGCTTTGCTATGTCGGACTTCGGAGGGACTCACGCCGCTTTCCGCTTGATGATCACGTGTGCGGTACGCCGCTATGGTTTCTTGCTCCGCACCCTCCCCCCAGATATCTGCCGACCGTACCTTGCTACTGCAGATAGGGCCGTTCGTGCGGCAGTTTATCGAATCTTGGGCGTTTCTTTGGACGCACAAACACTCGATCAACTGAATTGTGCTAAACGACAGCTCTCCCTCCCGGCGGAGTTTGGGGGGCTTAATGTACCGTCCCTCGAGCTCGACGCCGAACCTGCTCACTATGCTTCATTCACTGCGACCCTCGCCAACCTGATTACTGATTACGAGTCCGAGTCGCTAGGTCCTTTGTACGGTCTCATCCGACAGGAACTACTGAATGTTGCCACTTCTACTTTACCGTGGGCGGTCCAATTGCGCAATTCGTACGACTCTATCTCCACTATGGGCGGGTTTTCGGAATCGGAGCTTGTGGTTTTGACTAACACACTGAACCAAAACCTTTCTGATTATGCCGGGCCCGATGTCGAGTTGGTGGTATCTACGGTCAACAATGCGGTGGCACCCGCTACCCAAGTGACTAGCCTACAACTTCCGACTCCCGATGCTCTTACTCGCTTGGGAGATTCTGGGGGCCACATCCAACGGGGCATTTCGCGCATTCTTCGTGCCCGGGCCTACCTTGACCTCTTGGCGTTTTGCAGACCTTCCCCACCGGACTATATGAGGGTGACTTCGGGTACGGGTCGCGGGGCTTTGGCTCTCTTTTTCGCTTCACATGAGTCCAGTTTCAAGGTGCCATCCGATTGCTATATGATGGCAGCCCACCGGGTGCTTGGCTTGACTGCGGAGCGCGCCGCTCATGTTCGAAAATGCCCTCGGTGCAATGAGGCCCCTTCAGAATCTCGCGGGTATGGATCTTCGTCGACGGTATCGGGCATCTTTATGTCGGGTGAGCGCTCAACAGCCGCTATGCTCATGGACCATATCCCCCGGTGCCCGTGCTCTTGGTATATCATTCAACTCCATGACCGCATTGTCCACGTGCTTGAAGAGTTCATGCTTGAAGCGGGGGCTACTAAGGGCCGGGACTTGCGGTTGGAGGTCCGCCGTATTCGGTCGGGAGCTTCACGTGATCGTCCTGGGGATGTGGTTTGGTTGGACTTCATGGCTCCGCACCGCCATCTTGTTGTTGATGTGACGGTTACAAGTGCTCGCACGAACACCAACGTTCCTCGTATAGGTGCTCGCCTTCCACTCCCTGGCAGCCTTGCATTGGGAGCTCAGCAAGGCAAACTTGATGCGGACCTCCGCACTTCCGCTTTGCTTGGCACGCCTTCGGTTCAGTCGGTCCATGACTACTACCCCTTCGCCATGGAGGATGGGGGCCGGTTGGCGCCGATGGCGGCTGAGTTGGTCGATCGCTTGGCTATTTTGGTGGCTGTACGTCGCTTCCCTGGCATGGGGGCCGCTGACTCTCGTTCCTTGCGCTCTGACAGTTATGTCCGTATGCAGCATTTTGTTCGTCGATCTACTTCTCTTCCGTTTCGGCGTTTTTTGGGGGATGTGCGACGAGAATTCATGCAACGTCTTTCTGCTGCTCTTCATGGCACTCTGGGTTCTTATCTCCGCGACGCTTTTCAGGAAGGCAGTGCTGATGCTGTGGCATGCCTTCCTGTTCCTCGGGCTTAGGTTTTTTCTTCCTTTCTTTCTTTTTCTTGCTTGGTGGCCTCCACTGCTTTTTCTTGTAAGAAATTTTTACTCTAGGGATAGCTTCATATCAAAAATTCCGACGCGGCATGCCAACGTACCAAAACGTACCAAAACGTACTAAAACGTACCGGACGTACAACCACGTACCAAAACGTACCAAATGTACCGGCAGAAAATGTCGTGCATTGCTCGTCATATCTTCGGCTATTGACTGTCCGTTATTCGGAACATTTTTCCACATTTTCAGGGATAAGAAAAGTGTTGGCTTTGATATAATAAAATATTAGCCGATTGATATTTCCAATACAGTAGTAGTATACAGTATCAAACAGATATACTCACATATATAACTTAATTATGTGCTTGTGTTCCTTTCTTTTTACTGGTTGATACTTTCTTTGGAAACAAATAATGAATCCAAATATTATTATTTGCGACTTATATAACTTATAGAACTTATATATTAATCACACAGAAATACTTACTTACATAACTTACTTATGCACAAATATCTCTCTCTCTCTCCCTACCTCTCTCTCTTTCTCTCTATCTCTCTCTCTCGCTCTCTCTTCCTCTCTCTCCCACCCTCCTCTCTTTCGCTCTCTCCCTCTACCTCTACCTCTCCCTCTCTCTCTCTTCCTCTCCCTCTTCTCTCTCTCTCTCTCTCTCTCTCTCTCTCTCTCCCACCCTCCTCTCTTTCGCTCTCTCCCTCCTCTCTTTCGCTCTCTCCCTCTACCTCTACCTCTCTCTCTCTCTCTCTCCCTCTCTCTCTCTCTCTCTCTCTCTCTCTCTACCTCTCTCTCTCTCTCTCTCTCTCTCTCTCTCTCTCTCTCTCTCTCTCTCTCTCTCTCTCTCTCTCTCTCCCTCCCTCCCTCCCTCCCTCCCTCTCTCCCTCTCTCTCTCCCTCTCTCTCTCCCTCCCTCTCTCTCTTTCTCTCTCCCTCTCCCTCTCTCTCTCTCTCTCTCTCTCTCTCTCTCCCTCTCCTCTCCCTCTCTCTCTCTCTCTCTCTCTCTGATATCTCTCTCCCTCTCCCTCTCCCTCTCTCTCCCTCTCCCTCTCCCTCTCCCTCTCTCTCTCTCTCTCTCTCTCTCTCCCTCACTCTCTCTCTCTCTCTCTCTTTGACTCTCTCCCACCCTCCTCTCTTTCGCTCTCTCCCTCTCCCTCTTTCTCTCCTCAGACCCCTCCCACCCTCCTTTCGCTCTATCTCTCTCTTCTCTCTCTCTCTTTCTATCTTTCTTCCCTTCCCTTTCCTTCCTTCCTTTCCATCTCCCTCCCCTCTCCCCTCTCACTCACACCCCCTCGCTTTCTCTGTTTGTCTCGCTCTCTCTATCTCTCTCTCTCTCTCTCTCTCTCTCTCTCTCTCTCTCTCTCTCTCTGATATATCTCTCTCTCTCTCTCTCTCTCTCTCTCTCTCTCTCTCTCTCAAATTCACGCAATATCAAGCGTGCGTGCCGTCGTGATTATTATGCTCTCCCAAGCATTCATTTACCTCGAGGATTGATACTTTCAGCATATCATATTATATGTATGGATTAACTCACAATCACACATTCGAATTTATATGTAAACATTATTTAATTCCATACAAATGCCACATCCGGACCCAATCTCATCTCTTGCATCGCCGCCCACGTCCCCGTCACTCACATCAACCATGTCATCATCCATGGATCCCCCAACTCCCATGCATATCATTCTTGCCTTTCCCTTCCTATCGTCTTGTAAGCAACTATCCCATGCGACCCTAGAGGGGAACTCCTCGCTCCGCACCCCCCGCGCGCGCGCAAGCGCGCGCCCTGCAGTACATGTATCAGGGGAGGATGTTACGAGAATTCATGAATGTCTTTCTGCTGCTCTTCATGGTACTCTGGGTTCCTACCCCCGCGACGCTCTGCAGAAAAGCGAAAATATTTATGATAATGAATTGAAAATAGTCGCTAGGTGGAATATAGACAGAGCTGACGCTGTGGCATGCCTTCCTGTTCCTCGGGCTGAGGCTTTTCCTCTCTTATTCTATTGGCTTGGTGGTCTCCGCTGCTTTTTATAACGAGAGGACGTCAGACGTATCCAACGAATAAGTCATCCGCGCTCAATGCGATGCAAAATCCGAACAATTCACGCCTATACTGATCACGAGAAAAAAAAAAAACAATAATTTTGTGCTTCAATAAACATAACAAGATCTTCTAGGGATGTCTGATACGAGCGCGCGCCCTCTTAATACGCCCTCCAATACTCATAAACAACGGCAGGCTCGCTAGCTCACCTCGCTCAAGATTAGCGTCCAGAGTCCGACCCACTTTTGCAGGAATTCCAAGCTTTGGGCTACGCGCATCGCAGTCAGACAAAATAGCAAAGAAGCTTATCGTCAGTATCATTGGAGGGGTGAATGTGTGTCAAACGATCCCCTTGCGCAGTTTGCATTCCACACCGGCGGCTAGTATGCCGGTAGGTAATGGACCGCACCTCCAGATAAAACAAGCGCCGGGGAGATAACTTGTCTCGCAGTCTTCGCTGCGCAGATAGCGGAGGGCTTGATGGTAGGCGCCCGTCCCACAGTAGAACTGGCTTGTGGGGTCCCCGGCGTAGGCTTCCATGCAAATGCGCGCCAGCCCTTTCTGCGACACCACAACCCGCACCGTCGTGAATATGCCCAATTCCACAGAAAGCGTTAACATATTAACGTCTATTCTTGATAATAAACCACCAGAAAGTCCATTGCACCGAGCAGTAGTGAGCCCTCAAGGTCTTTCACGCACCCCCCGCCCCCGACATGTGTGCACATCCGGCAGTGACCAGAGAGGTTGCTGTAACTTCCTTGTATATGGCGGGACACCGGCAATAGAGGGAGTATCTCGCGTTATTGTGAAATCGGCAAAGAGGCTGGTTTTCTACCAGGTCGCTTTCGCCTGCAGTCATCGCGGCCGTGTGGCCTGCCCCGTGAAGACACGTTCCAGGCCCGTACGGCACAATGCCGGAGTGGTTGCACAGGTGATGAAACACGCGGGTGATTTCTTCCTGCAACAGGAGATAATCAAATGCAGGGGAGCAGTCAGTAGATAAAATAGGCACCTTTTGAGGGGCCGACGATGCTCAGATGGACTGGATGTTCATAACAAAAAACACAGCACGCATATAACGCAGCGGCATGTAACAGACTCGGCGGAGGTCGTCGATGAAGAGAATAAGAAAAGTGACAAGAAGAACCTACCAACGTGAAATAAACAAATAGACACCAAGAGTCGCCCGCGTCGCTCGACAAGACGAATAATTATCACAGTCGATGGTGTGCATCTGCGTACGCCACCTTTCCGTGCGCGAGAAACGAGTAAACGACACGCATATACACAGGGAAACGAAGCTTTGTGAATGTAATGAGTACGCGACTGACTCGGGCACTGCGACTGTAAGTGACCAGTCAGTGATGACAGCGCGCACTCACAATGCTCAACGGGCTGCTGCTGTTCAAGTGCTCGACGTGGGCAATCTCGGGACGGTCAAGCGCTCCGATCATGATACCGTGCATGCAGCCACTTCTGCAACGCAGCTCGCAAGCTTGCGCTAGCTCCGTCAGGTTTAAAGACACTCGCACGGCAGCGCGACCAACCAGGTGCGAATCTTCGTGACATCCACCACGCCCCTCTTTCTCGACGACATACTCCAGCGCGTCCAAAACGCCGGTCAGCTGTTGCTCCCGCCCGCCAGCCACAAATATACCAAAAATCCGCCACAGGCACAGTTGGGCACACACACACACACACACACACACGCACGGTGAGGCCATACTCAGAAACCTAATGATTAGGCGTGAAGTTCGTATCAGTTGGTAGGTTGTCTACGGCAGTGCACTTTATCAAAATATGAATAACTAGACACTGGCCGAAATGTGTCATACATCATTATATACAGCAAGAAGGCGCGCCGTCAGTATACTGGAAGAGATACCGAGTGAAGCGAAAATTGTTGTAAAGCTGGACTTGACAAGTCAAATCAAACCGAAAAAACCCAACTGAGTATGGGTTGGTACAGGGACTGAGCGACAAGTCTCTTATCGGTGAGCGCGTTGGACACGAGTGCCGTCATTCACATCATCACCGGCTCAGGGTTTAGTTTGTTCACCACAAGCACTCAGAGGATACCTGTTTCTTCAATAGAGACTGGAACTACCCAAGGTGGCTGTCCTCGGCGATATGTTAGAGACTGTTACTACCCAAGGTGGCTGTCCTCGGCGATATGTTTTAGAAACAAAAACATCAGTAAAATCTACGACGCCCCGGGTTATTGGACGCCCCTTTCCCCCAGCCGGTTTAGTACTGCTGGCCCTTACCCCAAAAGTCGCTATCAGCGCCTCCTCCCTCTGCAAACCATCCTCTTCCTTCCCGTGATCAAAGAGTTTGTGGGCTATTGCATGCTCTGCAGCTACGTGCTTGATTATATCCGGGTCGGTGAGCCGGGTGGCGCGAGCCAACGGGGGGCGAAACGTCGACGGCACGTCAGCCGGCGCCACGGGATCCGGGACCGGCCTCCAAGCAGCATTCTGAGCAGCCCCGACGATACAACAGGAGACGGATAGGAGAACAAGGCAGTAGTTCAGGAGGCGCCGGTACCCGTACCTATTATTATCATAATTCTATTTTATGGTCAGATTGATTTGAATCTAGAGGTTTGCATATCCAATATCATGTGTACGTGACAGTAACTCTAGCGGTTACTGGTACCGTTAATATCGGCGCGTCTCGCCTGCAGGGCAACCACCTTGCCCGAACAGTTAGACGCAGCCAACGACCAACGACTTCCCCAACGGTCAGCTCTAGCTAGCCCGTGCCTTATAAGCCGTAGCTAGCCACGAGCCTAGGCACTCTCTGCTTTCGCGCTCAGCCAATCTAGGCTTCGCGCGAATGCAGTCTCGACTCTCGTAGTCGAGTAGGGTGTCAATCTTACTTTCGTCCCATGCGCACTCGAGCGTCACGCGACACTTCCCCTCGTTCAGCTACGCAATTCCCCAATATGCAGCCTGAGCAGTCTACATCCGCCGCAGCGGCCGACCCTCACGCTACCTCACTCGAACAACGCACAGCCGAACAGATTCGTACGGCAGTTTTAGCATCGGAACAACGGATAACGGAACAGTTTTTGGCGGCTAACGCTGCCTTACTCGCCCAGCTCCAACGCACCACAGCTACACCTGCTCCTACTGATCCACAGCAGTCCATTCCCGCCGACGCAACAGCGACGGAGGGTGGTAAGGCGGCCCCCGAGCCACCTATCGACCTGCTCGACGACGAACCCGACCCCGCCGCGGCCGAGTTCGTCGACTTCACCTACTACGGCGAAGTCATCCCGGCCGGCCTCGAACGTCCCCCTCGAGACGTCGAGGAGCCACGTCTGTGGACTCTCACGGACGACACCGCCCGCGCCCTAAGCGACAAACGCACCCAAGCGGCATACGACGAGTACCTACACATCGGGTGCTATGCCTTCTTCGACAGTTGCGCCAACGCGGCAATTGGCGAGGCTTTGGACACGTTGTCGCACGGCCCACCTCTACCTACAGAGCAGGCGGCAGCGATTGCCCTCATCCGAGCGGGCCATCGCACCCACGCAGCGACGGAGGAGGCCGCCCGTACTAGACTGGGCTTCCTCCGCCTCACCAAGGGCGGACAAGCGAGCACAGATGCGGACCGCGTGTTTGCCGAATTGGCACACGAGCGCTTTTGCCGACCGCGCCCTACCGCGGTCTCCGGCACATTGGACGCGCTACGCCAAGCTTTCGTCGACCGCACGCTTGAAGTCAGCTTACACGCCGCCAGCAAGGCCGCCGCCGGCGCCGCTTTCGCAAAGGTCACGCCGGACAAGCCCACCGGCCCCGACGCTCGCACCCGCAAAGCCGCCGCCGAAAAACGCAAGGCCGCTGCCGCAGCAGCAGCCGCGGCACGAGCCGCCCCCCCCCCCCAAGCCGACCGACCCGGCTAAAACCCCGAGCAAGAAATGATGGTGTGGCCCGCCGCGCCGATTCCTGCTCCCCGACATCTTCCTTCATGCGCCACCGCGTACGTCGAAAATGGCGGGAGTGGGAGCGCATCGGCGCGAGCGGCCAAGTCCTAGGTTGGATCCGCCACGGCGTACGTGTGAAGTTCAAGCACGGCCTACGTCCCAAGCCGTTCAACCACGGCATCTCCATGCTAGACGCCACACCCGACCAACTCGAGTTTCTCAACTCGGAACTACCACGCTTCGAGGCTTGCGGCGCATGGGAGCGCTCTACGAACCCCCGCTACGTCTCCCGGATGTTCTTGGTGCCAAAACCCGGATGCAATCAATGGCGCTTGATCATCGACCTTCGAGAACTCAACCGCTATTGCTCAACGTTCAACATGACTTGCGAGACCCTCAAGCACCTCCGCCATCTATCTCGACCGGGGGACTACTTCGTCTCACTCGACCTCACCGATGGGTACTACACCCTTGGCATCCGGGAGGAGGACCGCGACTACTTCACGGTCAACTACCGCGGCACCCTATGGCGCCTCGCATGCCTCCCCATGGGGTGGTCGGGCTCCGCCTACTACTTTTGCAAGCTCACTCAAGTGTTTACGAACCACCTCCGCCGCCCTCCTCCTCCCACGCCCGCATCTACACCGGCCGGCCCGCGCCGCCCGTCCAAGCGCTTCCTCCGGAACGCGCGATGGCGAGGAACCCGACTACTCCCCTACATGGACGACTTCCTCTTCTTGGCGGATTCCTACGACGAGGCCCTCATACTCCGGCAGCGCGTCCAAGCCCTGCTCGACAGCCTCGGCCTACAACGCAACCCCAAGAAAGGTGTATGGACGCCAACGCAAGTCGGCGACCACTTGGGCCTCACGGTGGACTTACTACGCGGCGAGTTTCGCGCCCCACCCGAAAAACTGCTACACCTCGCACAACACGCTTCGGCCTTGCTCGGACGAGCAGCGTCCAACGCACGATGGCTACCCACACGCCAACTCGCAGCCTTCGCGGGAAAAGCGCAATTCCTCTACCTCGCCATCGCGCCCGCCCGATTCTTTTTGCGCGAGCTCCACAACGTCTTGGCTACCCGTACCGGTTGGGGGGGACGCGTGCGCCTCACCCACCAACTCCGACGCGACCTCGAGTGGTGGCGCACGGTACCCTCCCAACACAACGGCCGGTCGATCTACAAGCCCGTCGAGACCGCCTACTTACACGCCGACTCGAGCGACTACGGGTGGGGAGCCGTCCTCAACGAGGACGCCAATTACCAAGCCCGCGGGTTTTGGAGCGCCCCCGACCGCCTCCAACACATTACGTGGAAGGAACTTCGAGCAGTCAGGCACGCGGTCGAATCCTTTCTACCGCAACTCCGAGGACGACAAGTCCTCCTCCACGAGGACAACACTGCCGTGGTCGCCGTCCTAACCAAGCTAACGTCCCGGTCACCCGTCATGATGACGGAGCTGCGGCGTTTGTGGTTCTTACTCGACACCAACGACATCCACATCCGCCCACGCTACATCCGGTCAGCCGCCAACGTCTGGGCCGACACACTCAGCCGCGAGCTGGACTCCGAAGACTGGCAGCTAAACCCTCAACTCTTCAACCACCTTCAGCTCCGGTGGGGCCCGCATACAATCGACCGGTTCGCTTCTATGCTCAACACGCAACTGCCACGCTTCAACGCCCGCTGGCGCGACCCCTTGTGCGAGGACATCGACTGCCTACACCTCCCCGACGCGGCGTGGAAACGCGAGAACAACTACTGCAACCCCCCTTGGTCTGCCCTACCCGCACTCGCCGCGAAACTCGAACAAGCTCAAGCCGCGGCGACTGTCATCGCCCCCTACTGGCGGAACAAAACGTGGTACCACGCGTTCGCCCGCTTGGCCACCGAGACCGTACACTTCCCAGCGTCCCGCAACCTGTTCTTCCCCGGCAGGCTAGGCAAGCGAGAAGGGGTCGGACCTCCCGCTTGGAGCATCGTGGCTTTTCGACTAGCACCCCCTCTTGGCTCTACACGCGACGCGGTGCGATTGGCCGGGCGATACGCCCGGACCGATTAAATACTCCTGTACAGCACGTCCTCCCTCTGCGTACAGGACCGCCGCGCTACGGATTACGCCGCGGAGCAGCACAGTCGCCCTGGTCCTCCGAACTGGCTGAAACTTTTCAAGACCTCCTAGGTTCAGATAAGCTCGGGGTTACAGCGGTTGCCCTACTCAGCAACTCGCTAGCGCCCTCTACGTACTCGAGCTACCAGAGCGCAATCCGACAGTTTTTTATTTTTTGTGCAGAGGAAAATATCGCCCCGCTACAGGCCACGCCGGCCACGATGGTCCGCTACACCGCCTGGCTTGCCCTCTCGGGAACGGTCGCTGCCAGCTCGCTGCAGCCTTACTTCTCCGCAATTAACAAGTTCTTCCGCGACCACCGGCGCCAACCTATCGCCGTGGGCGAACTCCTGGCGGACGCCCGCCGTGGACTCGAAATGCTACAGCACCGCCTGCTGCCCACCACCGCTCGCCTCCCGCTACCCGCACAAGTCGCTCTGGACATCCTACACGCCGCCAACACCCTACACGGAACTTTCGCGTGGACCCCTGCTTCCCTCCCTCAGATGCAGCGCTTCAGAGCCTGTTTAGCGGTGTGTGTCAATTACATGTTTTTCTGCCGCGCCGAAACCGGCGCCCGCTGCCAGACCGGCGACCTAGTGGTCGACAGGCCCTCTCAACAAATCTGCCTATTCGTGCGCAAATCTAAAGGGGACCAGCGCCGCGACGCGGCCGAAAAACCTGTCATCGCTATCCCTGTAGCAGCTAACCCCGTCTTGGCAGACCTGCTCGTCTACTACACGGAGCAGCGCGCGACCTTCTGCAACAAATTCTACAACACGCCACCCCCACTCGCCTTTTGGAGCTGCTCACCTTCCGAACCTTCCACCGAGTGGGGCGCCGCGTCCACCATCTCCGCCTGGCTCTCCCTCGCCCTCCTCACAGTCCACTCGTCCGCGCCCGCCGGCTTTAAATGGACGTCGCACAGCCTACGCAAAGGCGCGGCGTCCGCTGCCAGCTGCATCGGCGCGCCCCTCCCCGTAATCAAATTTATGGGTGGCTGGGCCAAGAACAGCTCTGTGACCGAAGGCAAATATATTGACCCAACCATGACCCCATCACCTGCTGCTTGGCGGTTCTTCGGCTGGCTCACTCCGTCCCCCCCGCAACACTAATTCTGGCTGTGCAAGCCTTTGGCTTTAGGTTACTGGCAAAACGTGCCCTAGGGTAAATGGTCAGATTGATTTGAATCTAGAGGTTTGCATATCCAATATCATGTGTACGTGACAGTAACTCTAGCGGTTACTGGTACCGTTAATATCGGCGCGTCTCGCCTGCAGGGCAACCACCTTGCCCGAACAGTTAGACGCAGCCAACGACCAACGACTTCCCCAACGGTCAGCTCTAGCTAGCCCGTGCCTTATAAGCCGTAGCTAGCCACGAGCCTAGGCACTCTCTGCTTTCGCGCTCAGCCAAAGAATTTTGTACCGGGTACCGTGTACGAATTATTTTATCGCGACATCCACGGATCCGCACATCTTGACACTGGTGTTTCATATTTAAGCTGTGTTGGGGCTCACTTATGCCAAAGATGTGGATCACTTACAGAATTTGGTATTGGTGGCCTTTGGGCCACCCTACACGCAATGTGAGAGGGAATCGGGTGGGTGGGTTTGCGTGAGCGATAGCTCTCGCAAAAGGCAGAAGATAGACACACAATCGCTGCTGGTGTGTTATATAGTGTGCGGACATTTTACTGTCCGTGCGCGCGGGGGCGCTTGAACCGTTAGGGAGATGTAGCGTCGGAGGTAAGGCTTGTAACGGAGGTAACGCCGGTTACTTCGTAATTTAGCCTTGTAATTCAAACCTATATATTACCAATATGACCATTTAAGCTGTGTTGGGGCTCACTTATGCCATCTATCGCCGACTGGCGTGTAACGGTGGGTGGGGGCCCGCCAGGGGTCATCCACCCAAAGAGTTGCCAAGCTCCCGGGCACGGGAGCACTGTTGGGTCGATGTAGTCGAGGACTACGTCCGACTCTCGCGCCCAACCGCCGAAGAACTTGATCTTCTGCATTGGGGTACCGATAATGTACGCAGCAGTAGCTGCACCCTTTCGTAGTGAGTGCGAAGTCCACGCGAACCCGTCCGGAGGTTGTTCGTGGACTGCACGAAGTACTCGTTGTAGCCAAGTTGTCAGGGACTCAGGGTGTCCGCAGTCCAGTTTTCGTAGGCTCGCGTATACTAATAGCCCATCGTCTGTCCGGTTTCTTCCCGGCGGAGAACCTGGTATGGGCAGCGTCGAAGTACTGTAGTAGTTCCGCGATGTCCGGGTGAGCCGAAGCCGGTAGTTCACATAGGAGTTTTCGCTCCGTGGAAGTACCTCGTTGACCTTTTCTCGTTCCGTGGTACAGGAGGATTCCGCCGGTGGGAGTACACAACATGTCTCCAAACCGGCACTCAACTCCCGCTCCACCGCGACAAAAAAATGCGGCCAGGAGCACCGTCGCGAGACACGCTCTGAACAACAGAATTAGCTCCGTTTGAGCCTGCGTCCACGTGTCTGTCAGATGTGTGCGGAGGTCCTTGGCCAGGCGTAGCGATGATACAAGAATCCGGGCTGGGAGGTACATGCGTGTGTGGTTGGGCTGGAGGGAAACTTGGGACGCTGCGAGACCCCGCCGGACCTTGGCGACCAAATCGCCTTGTGCGACTGGTTCGGCGCCGTGGTCTTTGAAAAACCCGTTCACGGCTGAGAGGTAAGGCTGTAGACTAGTAGCCTTGATGGTGCCACGTTCCCCGATCCATGCGATGTAGCGGGCCATGGTAGCGGTTGTTGCGGCTAGCGGCGGTAGACCTTGCTCCTCGCATAACAGGAAGTAAGGCTTGATTGCGCTGTTGTACGTGTCGGCCGTGCTTTTCGCCCAAGCGGCGGTCAGTAAGTCGAGCGTTTTAGCTCCAAGGCTGTCGGTGCCCAGTACGCGTTGCATGTAGGGGCGCATCGAGGCGGCCCAAGGGTTGTTGCAGCCTGTCACCTCCACCTTGTAGCGGACCGTTGCTGGTCGGGTAGGGTATGCTTGGATTGCTGGTCTGATGGGTCGTGTGTTGAACATGGTCAGGGTAGCACTCACAGCGTCCCGGCGGAGGTACAACCAGGCCGGGAGGGAATCCGGAAGACAGTGACGGGCCAGTGAGGCTTGCCGACTGAACCGCGTCCGTGCCGCCGCCCGGGACGGAACAAGTGAGCTCGAGCCGACAAGACCGTTTCGTGGCACGCCAATTCGGTAAGGGCCTGATGCCACGCTTTGCCTTGCCAACGGGGGGGCACCACCGTGGCTGCTGCTCCGCTCTGCTGTAGTTTCTGGGCGAGGGCGGGTAGCAGGGGCCATGGCGGGTTGCACCAGCTGTTTTCTGCTTTCCAAGCCGCATCGGCGAGGTGCAGGGCGCCCACGGCTTCGCACGACGGGTCTAGCCAGGTCGCGTTGTAGCGGGGCAGTAGCGTATTGAGGGCCGACGCAAACCGGTCGATAGTGTGCGGGCCGAATTGTGTGTCCATTTCGTGGAACACAGAGGGGTCGAGCTGCCAATCGTCGCTGTCGAGGTGGCGGCTGAGCTTGTCTGCCCACGTGTTTGCTGCCGAACGGATGTATCTGGGCATGATGTGAATGTTGTTGGTGTCCAGCATGTATCATAAACGGCGTAATTCGTTCATCATGTCCGGGGAGCGGGACGTCAGGCCGGTCAGGACGTGGCAGACCGCATGGTTGTCTTCGTGGAGGAGGACGTTGCGGCCAGCCAGGTGTGGCAGGAAGCTGAGGATGGCCAGACGGGCGGCCTTCATTTCCTTCCAAGTAATGTGCTGTTTTTCGTCCTCTATGCCCGAGAAGCCTCGCGCTTCGAGTCTGCCGTTCAATACTGCTCCCCACCCATATCCCGAACTGTCGCAGTGTATGTACGCTTACTCGACCGGGCGGTGTATGTTCTTGCCGTTGGCGTGGCTGGGTACTTATGTCCACCACTGTAGATCGCGACTGAGCTGCGGGGTGAGGCGGACGCGGCCACCCCACTTGTCGCCAAGTACGGAGTGTAGTTCGCGGAGGAAGAAGCGTGCCGCCGGAATCGCAAGAAAGAGGTACTGCGCCTGACCCGCGAATGACTGTAGTTCCTTGACAGGTAGCCATCTGCAGGTTCTTGTTGCACGTTACAGTAGGTGTCGAGCTTGTTTGGCGAGCTTCTGAAGCTTTTCCGCTGGGGCGAAGAAGTAACATGTAGCTGTGTCGATGTCGATGCCCAGGTGGTGGCCGTACTGCGTCGGTTCCCAAAAACCCTTGGAGGGGTGGCGGAGAAGGCCGAGGCTGGTGAGGAGGCGGTCGACGCGCTGCCGGAGCGCCAGAGCGAGCGCACGAGTAGCGGCGAAGAGGAGGAAGTCGTCCACGTAAGGTAAGATTTTTGCTCCGCGCCACCGCGTGTGTCGTAGGAAGCGCTTGCTCGGTCTGTCGCTGTCGGGTTGTGTAGGCTTCCCTTGCAGTGTCGTAAAACCACCGGGGTCGGGTTGTCGGAGGTGTCGTACAAATGTGTCTGTAAACGCGCAGAAGTGGTAAGGGCTGAGTGACCAGCCCATCGGGAGTCCGGCTAGTCGGTACAGTTGGCCGCGAACGTTTACTGTTAGGAAGTCGCGCTGCTCTGGCACGATGCCCAGCGCGTAGAACCCGTCCTTGAGGTCGAACGAGAACATGTAGTCGCCCTTTCGAGTCCGGTGACGTACGCCTAGCAAAGACTCCATCCGTAGGCGCTTTCGGATGCAGAAGTTGTTCAGGTGTCGCAGGTCGACGATAAATCGCCACTGATTGTGGCCGGGCTTGGCGACTAAGAAGAGTCTGGAAACGTACTTGCTGCATGTGGTGCGTTCCCAGGCTCCCGTCTCCACGAAGCGCGCGAGCTCGGCCTCGACAAAGGTGAGCTGCTCGGGGGTAGCGTCTAGTAGAGAGATGCCTTGGTTGAACGGGGGTGGGGGTCGATTGTTTTGGAAGGGAATAGTAACGCCCTCCCGGATCCACCGTAAGACTTGTCCGCTCGCGCCGATATCTTTCCATGCTTGCTTGTTTCGCCGCACGCGATGACGCATTTAGTTTGAATCTGGTGTGCATGAATCGGCGCGGCGGGTCACCCCGTCATTCCTCCTTGTCGGCCTCGGTCTTCTTGTGTGCCTTGTCGGTAGAGGGGAGGGGGCGGCCGCCCGTGCGGTCCTTAGGCTTGGCCTTGGTTTTGTCCGGCTTGTCCGGCTTGTCGTTCGGCATGTCCGGTCTGTCGGGTTTTGGCTTGTCGGCCTTGAACTGGGCAGCTGCTTGCGCTTTTGCAGCTGCTGTGATGCTGACTTCGAGTCGTTTGTCCTCCAGGGCTGACAGGATTCCGTCGACGACGTTGCCTCCACGGTCGGATGCGACTGTGTCGAAGCAACGTGTGTAGACGAGACGTTCCGCGACGCGTTCTTCTCCGGTGAGAATCTTCTTGGCCTTGAAGCGTCTGATATAGGTGAGTCGCGCTTCCCCCGCTGAGGCCACTACTTGATTAGTACGTAGCGCTGCGTCGATGAGGGAGTAGGCGTAGGTGGTATCGTCGGGGGTAGAGGTGACCGAGCGAAGCGTTTCCATAGCAGTTTCGAGTGCCGCGTTAACGGCGGCCGTAAATACACCATAGCAGAGCAGGTGTCGATACTCGTCGCGGGAGGAAATTCTCGCGTTGTCCGTAAAAAATTTGTCGGCCTCGTCGTGTCGAGGGTTCCACAGGCACGGGACTGTTGTGCCAGACGGGGGTAGGCAATCCGCGAACGTACGGGACGCGAAATCTGACCACTCTCTAGGGTCGATGTACTCTAGAGGGGTGTTTTTACTTTCAGCTTGTAGAGCGTCGAGCTCGGGTCGTCCACCCGCAGCGTTGTCGGAGTCGGCTGTGGGAATGGCTGAAGTAGTCTGTTTTGTTGATGCGGTTGCGACGAATAGAGTTTCGACCTGGGCTGCTAACTGCTGAACAATCTGTGTCAACAATTGCAGCTGGTCTGGCTGCTGTTCCGGCGCGTCACCGGGCGCAACGGGGTAGAGGTCAGTAGGCAATACCAAGCGGTCTGCCATTGGAACTGAAGGAGTGTGTTTTCGTGCGTTGTGCAGGAGACTCCGGTGATCAACACCTTGCGTGGCTAGCAAGAGCCACGATGCCGTTTGCGTGAGCGATAGCTCTCGCAAAAGGCAGAAGGTGGACACACAATCGCTGCTGGTGTGTTATATAGTGTGCGGACATTTTATTGTCCGTGCGCGCGGGGGCGCTTGATCCGTTAGGGAGATGTAGCGTCGGAGGTAACGCTTGTAACGGAGGTAACGCCGGTTACTTCGTAATTTAGCCTTGTAATTCAAACCTCTATATTACCAATGTGACCATAAATCTGTACCCGCAGATCGAAAATATCTGCGGATTTGATTGTGCGGACGCCTCGGGCGCCCGCAGATATCGAAAAATGTGCAGCCGCTTCGAAGCGGCTGCACATATCGGACGAACGATCCGCACATTTTTAAAGTACTTAAAAATAGTATTCGGTATCGGTGCGCGCTCCATGCAGCAGTTCCCTGCCCGAAGCGCAATAGCGGGGCGCAACACAACAACGGGGCAGTTCGGTCAATGACCCTTCGAACTTCAAACGAGTGCGAGCGCTCGCCAGAATATCCTCACCCGCGCCATCAACAGTCAAGAGCACGTAAGAGACTCAGTAGGTCGACGTTTGCGGGTACCGGTGAAGGATCGGGAGTCCGAGCACGACCACGCGCAAGACGAGAGCAGTGGTGGAAGGTCTCACGAAGCGCGACATACAACCCAACAAGCGCACGGAGCGAGGTGCTTAAAAGGAAGGCGCAGACGGTGTGTGCGAGGAGGGTGAGGAAGGCGACGGTGAGGAGGTTGGTCAAAGCCGGCTCATCTGGCACGCCGACGAGGATATCGCATGGCTTTGCGCGGCCATCGCTCCTAAAAGGTTCACATGCAGCGTACCCGCCTACCCGGTACCGCAAAGAAGCTTGGAGTGCGTGGGCATGGCGGCGTCATTGCTTCATGGGAGGCAGCGATGCTTGTGTAATCTTTATTTGTAGCGGTTGCAACAGTTTTTCCCCTCGCAATCTGTATCTGCGGCTGCGGAAATATATGAAACGCGCGTTTCGAGTACCTCGTTTCCGGCTGCAGAAGGACCTAAATGTACAGATTTACTGCACCTATAGTATTTGTACGACTATCTGCGGGAACGGCTACGGATTTATATAAAACGTGGTCTTATGGGACCGGCAAGTATACCCTCATCGGCATATTGAAATTGAATTACAATATGTCAATTTCAAAGCGCCCTCGGTGCAACGAGGCTACCTCAGAGTCTCGTGGGTCTGGATCTTCATCGACGGTATCGGGCACCTCTATGTCGGGTGAGCGCCCCACAATTGCTATGCTCATGGACCATATCCCGCGGTGCCCGTGCTCTTGGTATATCATTCAACTCCACGACCGGATTGTCCACGTGCTTGACGAGTTCATGCTTGAAGCGGGGGCTACTAAGGGGCGGGACTTGCGGTCGGAGGTGCGCCGTATCCGGTCGGGAGCTTCTCGAAATCGCGATGGATGGGGATGTGGTTTGGTTATACTTCATGGCTCCGCACCGTCATCTTGTTGTTGATGTGACGGTTACAAGTGCTCGCATGAACACCAATGTTCGTCGTATAGGTGCTCGTCTCCCACTCCTTGGCAACCTTGCATTGGGAGCTCAACATGGGGAACATGATGCGGACCTCCGCACTTGTGCTTTGCTTGGCACGTCTTCGGTTCAGTCTATCCATGACTACTATCCCTTCGCCATGGACGATGGGGGCCGGTTGGTGCCGATGGCGGTTGAGCTGGTTGATCGCTTGGCTATTTCGGTGGCTGTTCATCGCTTCCCTCGCATGAGTGCCGATGATTCTCGCTCCTTGCGCTCTAACAATTATGTCCGTATGTAGCATTTCGTTCGTTGAATTACTTGTGTTCCTTTTCGGCGTTTTATGGGGGATGTGCGACGTGAATTCATGCAACATCATTCTCCTTCTCTTCATGGCACTATGGGTTCCTATCTCCGCGATGCTTTTTTCGTCAACAGGAGGGCAGTGTTGACGCCGTGGCATGGAATTGAAATTGAAATTGAAATTGTTTACAACATGTGCCGGCAAACTCGACCGATTGCTGTCTCTCGGGCCACTCTACTTTGCCATTCATGACTTATTAGCAAGTTGGGCCCGGGTCTCTTCGACCAGGTACACCTATCGACACACCTAGCTCTACGTTGTGTCGATGTTCCTCGGGAGTTAAAAAACTGTAAGCAATCGCAGCAATTGCCACAGCCCCCCCGCCTAAGCAGTAACAACGTAATAATTTTCCAATCAAGAAAAAACAGATTTAAAAATAAATCCACTTGTCGAGAAATGCAAAACTAAACTGTTGTTCGACCTTCACGATGCACGGCCCGTTCCCACCGAACCGGGGTGCCGACCGGCCTAGGCCGGTCGGCGTTCGGGAGGGACGACGGGCCATGCTAATCTAGCTCCCGCGTGACTTCGGTCTTGCCGAAGATATTACGGGAAAGGCCGGCAAAAAACCCCTCCTCACGCGGTCGCTCGTCGATCCCGCCGTCGCATCCCGCAAACCCCGTCCCAAGGTCGTAGCCCCGTCCACCGACGCGACGGTCCTCCTTGTCGAGCTCCCCCCGTCACCTCGGGGGCATGTGGGGGGGACCGAGACACACAGACACAGAAAAAATGGGCGCTCCTGCCTCCGCGCCTGGATTTTCCCCGCTCATTTCCTCGGTTTTTCTCTGTATGGTACCCGGGTACATGTCGGATAGTCAAGCTTGTGGCCGTACCCTCCCCCCTGTGATCGCGCGTCCACCGAGTAGCCTCTTTTGAGCGTGGGCCTCCGCGCTCGCCCGGGCCCACACTCTCTGTATATAGGTCTGTTGGGGCATTGGATGTCGAAGACGGGGGGGAACGCATGTCACCGTAGTCGGATCCGGCGGGCCGCGGGCGCACGGAAATTATTCAAAGCCCTCCGTACGGGGTTTTCCGGCGGCGCCGACCCGTAGGGTCGTCGCCGCCAGATCGTGTCGCTCCTTCCGTCGCGACCATCCTCCTTGCCGCCCAAGCTAACTTCTCCCCCCGGGAGACGAAGCTTGTCGACGTAGCGGCGCGCTAGTGAGCGCCCTACCATGGTGTTGCTCCCCAACTAGCTCGACGCCGGGTACGGACATTAGTTTGATTTCCGAAAAAGCCCTCCGTACATGACTTTCCGGCCACCGGCCCGTGCCATGTCTCCCTCACCCCCCGGGAAGGTTCGACTGGCACATGGCTTGTCGACGGCTAGTGAGCGCCCTTTCCTCGCGGTGCTTCCCGGCTGGCCACCACCAGCTCCGACACCCGCCTCCCACCGCTAATCCGGCCGTACCTTCCTCGCCATCAAAGCTTATGTAGTATAAGCCCCACCCCTGGAAGTAGGAATGTATTTCATGAGTATTAGGCCGCGAAAAAACATATCGGACGGGCCGAGCGGGAGATCTTGGTGCCGGTCTTGCACAGAAATTATGTTTTTAAAGCCCTATGTAAAGGGCTTTCCCGACAGCTGCTGATCCTGCGGATCGAGTTGTCGGCCCTCTTAGCCCCCTACCGTGCCCGGCCTAGCACGGCTACGGGGCTCTAGCGCTCACCACGGGGAGGTGAGGGGATGCCGACGGGCTTGCGAGCGCACCCCGCTACGGGGCCGCCGCCGCTGCGCCGCCGGCGGGCGCCTTGTGGGATGCTTGTTCCTCGGGCTTAGGTTTTTCCCTCTTTTCTTCTTTTTGCTTGGTGGCCTCCACTGCTTTTTCTTGTAAGAAACTTTTCATCTGAATTACAACATGTCAGACTATGTTGGCCGTTGTCTCAGCCCCTTCCCCCTTCGCCTAGGTGCAGGGTAGCTCTTAGTCTTGGGTCATGAGAGTGCAATAATACAACATATAATACGGTCATATTGTCGTTCAAAGCACACCAACCTCCCCCCCACACCATGGCGACAAAACGCAGCCCATCGCCTATAGCCCATCGACAGCTACCGCTCCATCGCCACGACACGACCTTCCAAACATAGCATTGCCACATGGAACCCGATGCTCTCCATTCACGACACCAACCGTGCAAGACTTGCACTGCTGTGCTACGTCCCGCCATGACCAACCGATCCGCGATGTCTCGACGACCTCGCCCGCCCAATAGTCCCCCCTTACCCTTGTGCAACATCCAAGAAAGAATGAAAGGAAAGCAAAACATTTTCCTTTACATCCGACTATGCCTACACAAGCACCTAAAATCCACACCATTTCAACTTCGGGTATTGCGTGCGCCCCACATTTTGTTTGCTTGTGCGTGAATTGCTAGTTGGTAGTATTGATCGCTAGGTATGGGCCTTGGTACTCAATCACAGCGCGTTGAGCTTGCCATTGTCAAAGAAGGCACCCTTGGCGCTGTTTTTCAAGGTTTGTACAAGCGCGAAATCTTTCCAGAATTAGACTGAGCCGAGTTTCATGTCGGTAGAGTCACGAGTCCGCTATGCGCCCTCAAGATGAAGCCAATCGGCCAAAATCTTGTCCTCTTGTTCATTTTCCAAAACTACAGATTACGGTATCATGGGTGTATGTGGCCATCTGCATTCGATATGGCTAATGTGTCCGCTAGATCGTTGCCTCGATAGTTCTTGTTGGTCTTGATGTTATCGTGTTATATGCGCGTGTGTGTGTGTGTGTGTGTGTGTGTGTGTGTGTGTGTGTGTGTGTGTGTGTGTGTGTGTGTGTGTGTGCGAATTTTGTGTGTATTATTGCGTGATATTGTGCACGTGTATGTGCACGCGCGCGCGCGCGCGTGTGTGTGTGTGTGTGTGTGTGTGTGTGTGTGTGTGTGTGTGAGAGAGAGAGAGAAGAGAGAGAGAGAGAGAGAGAGAGAGAGAGAGAGAGAGAGAGAGAGAGAGAGAGAGAGAGAGAGAGAGAGAGAGAGAGAGAGAGAGAGAGAGAGAGAGAGAGAGAGAGAGAGAGAGAGAGAGAGAGAGAGAGAGAGAGAGAGAGAGAGAGAGAGAGAGAGAGAGAGAGAGAGAGAAAGAGAGAGAGAGAGAGAGAGAGAAAGAGAGAGAGGGGGGGGGGGGGGGACCTTCCATCGGTGTTTGTTCCGTTGGGTGTCGCAAGTAATCATGGATGAGACGGAGTGCACATGCGGTGTTCGCGGTTATGGTTGTGGCTTATTAAAGCAAATAAAGTTATGTAAGCAGTCACTTGAATCCCAAGACATCTGATTGCGTAGACGCTACCGCCACGCTTGGTGATGCCGCTTTCTCTGCCCGGCAACGCACCGGGGATTCGTGAGCATACGGTCAATATAGGGATAAATAACAGCAAGTGCGGCTTGACGGGTGCATCTATTGGCACTGCAGCTCCTCTGCCTGGTTGACACTCTCCGAAAATCATGCTACTGGAGGCCGAACCCCTGCGAATGCTCCAGCGACCTGAGGGGGCCATCAACCAATCGGTGAGGTCAACACACGGAGTTGAGGAAAGGAGTGGGCTAAGTTATGTTAAGCATGTGGCGCAATGGCGAGTAAATAATTGGATGATAATTGACAGAGCAACAACTCGTCAGCGGGGCAAAACATATTTTATTGCGACTACAAGATCGGTCGTCTCCGTTCGCAATCGTCAATCTGAACAGTCACTGGGAAATGAGCACATCCGCACCTGAGGAGGCTGCGGGATAGCTTGTCGAAGGAGCTGTACTCGGGTACCAGCAGCGTGTTGAAGCAGGTTTGGGCAGTCCTGACAATGACGCGCGGAGTTAAATACCTCAAAACAGCCAACATTACGTTGTGTAGCCGTAAAATGCGCGCGGCATTTGGAAGACGAATGATGGGGGGAGGGGCTCACGGGAGGCGGTCTGTGTCGGGCCCTGCGCGCTGAATTAGGAGCTTCAGCTTGCCGAGACCGCCCAGCGGCGCACGGTCGCTGCCCGTAACGAAGCTCAACAGACTGCGCTGCACGTGGATCGCGGAGGAGTGCACGAATCGCCAGAATTGGCGCACCGTCGGATGCTGCGCCGAGAATCTGGCAGGTGTAAGGCAGTCCTTGGGTTGGCTAGCATCACAACTACGATCTACGCAAAATACTGGACGACGACGGAAATCTTGTTGATAGAAAGGTGAACGGGCAAGACAAGAGGCCGTCGCAGTAAAATGAAAGTTATTCACTTATTCCGAGGAATGATCTTTTCACTTTGGGTCACTACAATCGTGTACCCGAGCCTTGAAGGAGGGGGGGAGTTGCGCGGGAGTCACGTACCCTCCCTCGTAGGTTGTGCCTGCTTCGAGCGCGTGGAAGTCGAGGTGGGGGGTTCCGCAGACGAGCAGCTGCGACAACGAAGTATACGAAAACATGCAATCAGCAGGTCACATCGAAGGAAAGTCGACATCACATCATAGTTATCCAGCAGGTGCAAAAACAACGTACCTCGAGCTCCTCCTCATTGAAAAGCTGCAGCGTGCGTGCTGACAGGCAGACGTTGAAGCCGAGCTTGAAGGCATTCATTTGGCGCAGCACTCGACGGCGTAGCACGTACTCCGAGTACGCGTCCACGAACTGGCGCCTATTCTCGGACGTAACCGGGATTTCGGCGCCACCTGGGATAAGCTCTATGTCCTCTCGTCCGGGCCCGGCACCCGGCGCCACGAAGCTCATACACATATCGGCCTCCACGTCTCCGGGATACGCCAGCACCTATCGACGGCGGCCGAACAGGCACTTGAGAATGGGAAGCGGTAGAGGAATTAATAATTGAAATCGTTGCAATTTTTAATAATTAAAAAAAAACTAATGCTGAGCTCTGATCACAAGTTCGACGGGAAATAATAGTTGACACAAACCGGATTGGTGACTATAGCGACAGCAACCAACGCCAGCACTCGGAGGTGATTGGGGAAAAATGAAGTATTGGGATTCACATTGTTGAGACTGTCGTACAGATCCGAGTCGAATGTGGCGAGGTCGCGAAACACGGGGTCTCGTCCAAGGAGCTGTTTGTAGAAAACGGGCGGAAACCGGACGTCACACTGGATACCGTTGTACACTGACAGCCCCACCACCAGACCTGTCAGCCGCAAGCCCTCCTCCTCCTCGAGATCGAAGTCCTCGCCCTTCGAAGCACCATCCACACAAGTAACGGCATCGACGTGAGAGGGTGGGCGGGCAGAAAAATTTAGACGATAGAGCCGCACGCGCCATAAATCATACATATGAAAGCCAAAATAGGCAACTATTATTTCAGTATTAGTGATGCGACAATAATGGCGATGGCTGTATCGCATATTACACAGCTTTCGAACCTCTAGCCGCCCACCCTCCACCAACACGCGGCTCGCCTCTGTCGAAGTCTCCGCCTTTCCGCCGGGGTGCAGACCGGGCGTTGCCAGTGCCGCCGCCGCCGCGGCATCGCTCCCCGCTCGTCGCCCGTGAGAAGGAACGCGCTTTGGCGAGCGGCTCCCACAATTGACATTGTTGTCTTGCGGCCAAAACCAAAGCTCGCGGGAGCGCCCACGCACGGAAAAGAGGCGCTTCCGAGGGAGGAGAAGCTCCCGAAGCAGTAAACTCAGCAGCTCCTTCGTCACTCCCCCTTGATCGACGCCCTCCTCCCCTATAAACTGCACGCGCAGCGGCTTGCGCAAGTCCGCGACACGCTCCGTTCGGAGGAGCCGGTTGGCCGAGTCCTCAAGCAAATGGCTGCGCCGAACCTGCAATATGCATATAACGGACTCCGATCCCGCTAACGACTGCACAACTTCTCGTCCCATCGAGAGCGCCGCCGCAATCTGCACGACCTGCCGCTTTGCCAGCGGGTCCATAAGAAACGGGTGCGCACAAAAGCTGAAGGGTTCGGCTGTTTGAAAATTGGTCTGGATGGTCCCGTCGGGGGTCAGAGAAAAAGGTGAGCTGTGGAGCGCCCACTCTTCCGGATTCGTCCAGCATAGGAAGTCGGAAGCCAGGTCCACGGTGTCGGCTATTGCACCCACATAAAACGCACGAGGAGGTACCACCTGGAACGGAGTTGGCCAGGCAGGATGGCGACGAGGAAGAGTTAGCTTCAAACAGCTTCAATTTATTTTTAACCGGCAAACAGCATATATTCCGAAGCTTATGTGGAACGGCCGCATATATCAAAGCAAAAGAGAACATGAATTATTCGTGTTTATATTGGAGTGGCAGAGGAATTACTTGAGCTCCCAAAAGCAGATGAGCATTGGCAGTTACGTTGACAATATCGCAGGTAAGTATCATCTTGCGCATTTTTATGATGGGGAGAACAGAATCATACGACGCCGCCTATTAACTCCGGACTTGTTGACGGCGGGCATTCGAAAATTAGGGAGATAGACATTAACCACTTTCACATGTCTCGAATAGTTGTAGCGTTAGTCTAGAGTCGAACGGGACGTGACCTCATCAGAATGCTTTGGAATCGGCGTTAGCTAGCTGTAGCTACCCGTTTCACTTTTTCACATTCTTCACGTACGTAGTTCGTAGCAGGTCAAGAGTCGCAATACCACATGCTTTGTAAGTGCGACTTTGCTTAAAACGTCACTTGCTGTCGTACTCTAGCCTATCCCAGCCGCGAAGGACGACGGTAGGAAGAAATGAGAGTAAGCGTGGTCTATTCGCCTATACTAGAATAAACGAGTGATTAGTTCCCATGCATACAGAGCGACAGCGCAAGGTGGTTGCGATCGCTCTCCCAGTCCGTCAATAAATGAAAGACAGAGGAGTATAAGATGCTCTGCAACCAGTGTATGAGCAGGGGGTGTTTCTTGTCGGAATGTACTGTGGATGTGGCGCTGCTAGCGGAGGTCGGTTGCAGCGGCATAACTTCGAAAGCATTATTGTCACACCTGAGACCCCGCGCTCGCGCCATAGTTGTGAGAGCTGCTGGGCCCGCGGTCAGCGGCGTCTTCCGCTTCGCCTTTTGCATCGCACGCTGACTTTAGGAGGCCGAGGAGGGCTGCCAGGCCACTTGCTGGGCCGTTCCGGACGGAGCCAAAGTCATCAACGTCCTGAGAGGGAAGTAAGCACGGTAACTTCATTTCCGAATCAAACCCCAAACGACGACATATGCAGCAACGGAAATAAACAGATTAGTGGTGCTACCTGTAGGTCCGACGGGGACAACTTGTTGTCTTGGTCGAGGCCGACCGCGGCTCGCTTCAACAGCGCCCCCAACTGTCGAGTCAACATCCGCACGAGACGACCACCTAGCTGCTCCGCAGGGTACGCAACCCACCACTCGACGAGCTGCTGCTTGGCGCTCGGCGGCAGCGCCTTGATGCGCGCAGAAATGTCGACCAGCAGGCTGCGCGCGTGCTGCGCAGCGAAACACGCCAAAGGACAAAATCAGACGAGCTGCATTTAGAAAGCACGAAAGGGATTCTCAACGCACGAGCGCAGGAGGATAAGCTTATTGAAAGGCGTCACTCACCTCGGTTTGTTCGCTCAGCAGCGGCGAGTGCAACAGCAACGGAAGGTACCGGAGCGTTTCCGGCGAGATGTCATCACGTTCGATGGAGGAGGGCTGCGGCAACCGGCAAGAGAGAGGGGGGCGTTGGTGTGGAGAGGGGGTCACATCAAATGCTTGCCTGCTTAGCATATAGATAAAATTTCGCGACGTTTAAACACCTCAGCATAGTTCGGTGCGTTTCAACATTCAACACCGGCGATGCTTCTGACAAATAGCCAGTTGAAACAACGAATGCCTTGTCAAACAATATGAGACGACAGGGACATCAGGCGAACAGGAGAAAATATGGATTTCAATTAATCACACGTTAAGGTAACAGTCACTGAACACAATTGCCTTTCGTAAAACTTGCACTCTGACTGATCTATGTGCCGTTTTAAAACATGTGGACCATTCGATGCTTAGTAATATATCATATCATATGTGAAAACACGTTCATTGTAAAGTACCGCAACTGGGCACACCCACGGAGTACTCACTGTCAATGCTTCAAGTAAGTCGCGCTCCACCCCTTGCGAGGTCGCACCGTCGACTGTGGCCCTCGCGAGGCAGCGTTGCGCGGCGCGCGCCAAGGGATGTGCCATCGCGGAGAGCGGGCGCTGCCCGCCGCGTCGCGAGGCAGTGAAAAGATCCAACAGCGCCTGGTAACCCGAGTCCAGGAGAGCCGCGTCGATTCCGCAGCGCTGCCCCGAGCCTTCGCCAGCAGTATCGTTTCCTTCTCGCCGGCTTCATGGCCCGGCGGACACGACATCGCGTTAGGCAACGAAATGATGCAAAACAATTCACCCTAGCCAACGAGCCACCTCGGGCGCTCCGAATAAAAGCTCACAATGTAAATATCGAGACCACATTCCCGCGAGATACGCCCGCTTATGGTGTTGCAGTTACAGACAGGCATAGCTGCAAAAACCCCAGAAATGCAAAAACGCAAATACAGCCGTAGTTATGGAAGGCGCTCCATAGTATAGCTGCCCTGATAAAGTGAAGCCTTTGCACATCAACGGCCCGAATCAAGATACACCCTTGATAGCAATGCAAACCGCGCGATTTGTTTACTCTCTTTTTCTTTGTTTGCTTTTGTTTGTTAGTTAGTTAGTTAGTTAGTTAGTTAGTTAGTTAGTTAGTTAGTTAGTTAGTTTTAGTCTGATATGAACTGTACCGTCTCCTATCCTTAAGCACGATATGAGTAAATACGTAAATTGAAGTACCATACGCAGGGGGTAAATATCATTTAACCGCCAATGTGCCATCGATGTTAAAAAGAAAAATAATGAGAGTACCCGTTATGCACCGAGGTCCATAACCCCAAGAGACGTCGTTGCTCAAGAGCCACCAATAAGATTGGGGTTCCTTGTGTTTCGGCACGTTGACTTTGGAAGCACTGTCCGTCATTTCTATGATAATGTCAACGCATAGAGGATTCCATCTGGGAGACTGTAGGCAAAACAAAAGAAAATGCATATATCAAGCAATATGTATTCTATTTATTAGCTAGTTTGTTCGTTGTAGTACACACCGCTTGGGTAGCAACTGGAAGGATCCATTGAAGATGGCGGGGCTGCCCAGCACGCCCTCCATTTCCCGCATCAGCGCCACCGCGGGCGGACCACCAGCGGCCGCCGTGCGACGCACCACCGCCACCTCCGCCGCGTTAATGTACGCCGGCAACGCGCCTCCGCCTCGCCACCCCGGCGGCCCCCCATTCAGACGGTCCGACCCAGCGGTTGCCCCGCTACTGCAAAGTAGCAAGCTCCCAAAGTCGCCGGTACACGAGGCCACTGGGGTCTGACCTGCTGCAGCCCAGCCTGCAGAGTAAGCCTTTGCAACAACATCTGTCGAAAGAAGCCGATCAATTTTCTCCGCTGTGTGAATGCGTGAGCATCTTTCGGTATTTCTCTCCATTTTCGCATTGTGCACTTACGTCGTTTTCTTTTTAAACAAGAGAAAAATTCCGCGCAGCCGTGCGGCACTACATACGTCATTCAGTCTGTGTCAAATAATCAGTGTTGTTACTATTCCATAGGGTCGACACTCAGTGCCACAGCATAAACTGCACACTAAATCATTTCAAAGCGACACAAACAACAAATAGTTTTATTACGGGAACTCGCTCACCCACGACGCCCACTCGCACCGGGCTGCCCCACGAGTTGCCCTTCCCGTGTCGCCCCCTCCTTCCCGTTGAAAACGCCGATTCGGGTTGAGGGCTCGGATCAGAGGGCGGCGAGGCGCGCGGTGACGCCAGCAGGTGACCCAAGTCCAGTGGGCCGTCCAGCGACGAAGAGAGCGCGCTATGGTTGCTTCGAAGCGACCCCGACCTATTATTTCGTCGTGGGAAATTCAGCACATCATCATCCATGTAATATTAAATAACACAACGGGAAAACATACTTGTGGGTTTGATTTCAAAATAAATGCCATTAGGGTACTACTCCTTTGGAGTTTCAGAAGAATATATTTTGTGGGTAGGGCCAGTTCATGCTTTGTGGCTAGGAATTCCAATGCAGGGTGGTTGCCCCTTTCTCGCATCCACAG
This sequence comes from Tetraselmis chui, assembly GCA_026401115.1. NCBI lineage: Eukaryota > Viridiplantae > Chlorophyta > Chlorodendrophyceae > Chlorodendrales > Chlorodendraceae > Tetraselmis > Tetraselmis chui. The sequence goes on from JAPMLY010000779.1 coordinate 133,038, forward strand.
AGGGTTTTTTTTTTTAATTTCCTATGTAATCAAATATTCTTACAAGAAAAAGCAGCCTTAAGAGTTCAATATTATTGGTAGCCTGAATTACAAATCTGAATCACACCTAAATACCTGAAGGTAGGATACACGTAAAACCCCGCTGGAAATCTGCAATGCCCGCTAAATTCCAATTTAAGGAATCAGAATTGATGGGGGCATATTTCTGTCCAGTAAAGCTATCCATTTCCAGCGACTGTGGTCTGCTCTGTACCCACAATTACCCACAACACACACATATTATCAGGCGACCAAGTTTTTAGCGATATTTGTTGTTTTAGGTGGCGGTCTTTTTCGAAACAATTGGAGAGGCGGGAAGTACTTCCTTTTCCAAAAGTACCCGCTAATTGCCTCACCCTCCATCTCCCCACTAAACCCTGTACTCATAAACCCTATATTCCCTAAAAATAAACCCTAAAACGCCCAACCCTCGTCGCCGTGCTGTTGCCTTGCTGCAGTGCTCAGGAGCTGAAAGCATGCCATTTGCAGTACTTCGGGAATGGGTTGGGCAAAAGCAGGTTTGTTGAAGGGGGGCCAACAAAGTAAGGGGGAGCCGCCACCCAAAACACAACCAATCAAAGCTTGGTCGCCTAAATTGGAAAGTACTTACACATGCAACACATGTACGGGCTGTACTACACACTCAAATCGTACACACTTCACAGTCGTCCCCACAAACGGATTGTCTTATAACAAACGATTGGGACCTCTTTCGCCAAGAGACCATTTTCATCTAAATGCATTTGTCGATGCCGCTATGCACGTAACATGCCCTGGCGACACCATGCGAGCACCCTGTGTTTTGAGCACTGACGGGGCCACTTCTGAAATTTGCCGCTTCTGAAAATACAAGGTCCTTTGAAATGATGGGGAAACGCTATAATTAGTTATCTCAAAAACATGACAATGAATGAGCGACTGAACAATCGAATGGATTTCTTAGGCAGTAGCAGTATACAAGTAAGGCTCAGTCCGTTAAACTAGGTAAGAGGCAGACAAGCAGGAGGTGGGATTCCAGAACCTGCGGCCCATCTTGGCGGTTGGCGATGACACCGCGATGGCCGCGTCCACACTCTGGTGTCCCCAAAGAAACACGGAGCCGTCGCGGCACACCGCTGCACATGCGCGCGCCCCAGCAGAAAGATGGCAGGCCTGCAAATGCGCGCGGAGGCAGACTCGTTGTCAAACGGGGATGTGCATGAGGAATGATAAAAACATACTGCGTCACACTTGTGAACAGTCACACTCTTGAGTTTCTTGGCACGCAGAAACATAAACCAAGACAACCAGAAGAGCAGCATGAAGAGGATGAGAGGATGAGAGACATTCACGGAAATTAAGAAAAGAGTAACGATACAAGACGTGCACGTAAAATGTCAGACAGAAGAAAAGCTTTTAGGGGGACAAGGGGAAATAAAAGAGCGAAGCATGACGATCTAAATGGACAGATAGTCAGCTCCCTGAGGGTGCGAGAATCTGACTAGCACGGTCTTCAGGACGACTTCAGGCGCGGGTGGCCTCTAGCACCGGGTCACGCACCTCGACGTCCGTGGGGAGCGGAAGGCGTGAAAAGATGGGCCGCCCGGAAGGAGGCTCTGCAGCGTCCCGCTGCTTCCCCAGCGCAGCACCCGCCGCCAGTACCTTCCCGCAGTCCGTAAGCGCTACGCTGAAGCCGTCCCCACCTTGGGCGACAGGATTGGTTTTATAAGCGCCCCGCGGTCACCATTAATACCGGATTCAGCTACAACCAACAGTTTGCTTGGCACAAGAATACCAAATACTGCCAAATTGGAGGAAACGGGGAGGCGAAACACCCCTTGTTTTATAAAGGTAAATGTGGCTTATCACATAACGAGGCAAGCTTCAGATATGAATGCTCCATAAATAAACAGAAAATTTAGTCTACCGGGGGAAATGAGGGGGGAATGGAAGTGATAAGAATTGATACGATGAATCAGGAAATTGCAAATACATCGTAAGTAAAGTCATCAACCCTATTTGTAAGCTCAAAAGCCCAAGAGTGAAAACTGTGCCAACCTGCAGCGCCGGTAACGTGCAAGTCAGCCTCCAAGCCAGCCACCTGCCTTGGCCACGTATAGCTCTCGAAGTCACCGTGGCCCAGCTGCCCCGCGACCCCCTCCCCCCAGCTCCAAAGCTGCCCACCCACCGTAGCCACGAGCGTGTGCTTCGCTCCTGACGGTCAGAAAATCAGATAGTGAGCCAGCCAGCCAGCCAGATAGATAGATGCATGATAGGCACAGACCAGGCAGACGGGTACAGAGGTAGAGAGGTACTGCGGTAGAGGGATGGGCAGGCAGAGTGAAAGAGAGAAATGTATAGTCACCCAACCAGAAAAAAGTTGGCACATAGATACGTTGACAGGCAGTCATAGACAAAAACAAATGTGTGGATCAGAACATGCAGAGGGATAGAAAGACAGGCATCCGGACATACACGCAGACATAACAATAGAACAGACAGATACACGGACAGCGACGAACATGGACACAGTCAAAGAGGCAGGTGATCATAAAAGTGGTCAGACGGATAAACGCCATAAAAGCTGGTCATTTAAGTGTCCGGTGCGATCGAGACCGCATGGCCAGAGACGAAGATGTCGGAGAGGAACACGCAATAGCGCATTCTGGGAATCGAAGCTCACCCGTAGCTATCACCGCCGCCGGCACGCCCGTGAATGCTCCCCGCAGCGGCGTAGGCACTGGGCAGAATGTACGGTCGGGGCCCAGTCCCAGCGCGCCCTCGTTACTCCGCCCTGCTACATAGATTTCTCCCAGCTCGCTCAGCAGCACAGTGTGCGCTTCTCCGCAGGACACCTGCAACACCATCAGGAACACGCCCAGTTTCTTATTACTATAGTGTCACACTTAAAGTCAGAATGTGCTAAGCTGTTCTGACTTATTTTTTATATATAAAAAGTCATATAAAGAAGAAATGGCTCAATGCCCTTCGTTCAGACACAGCATCGCGTCTAAGTCGACCCGCGAAGCATTCGCAATGTCGTATAACCAGTTCCAATTGCTTCAAAAACAACCGAGGCCCGCTTTCTTGCCTTCGCATATGAGAACTTGGTGATGAATCACTCCTAAAACCAGCCCGGGTCGCAGCAGACAGGTATCTGGTATCTACAATGTGCTCGTCGCAAATATGAACTGGAAAATGCAAGCAACAGAAATCGAGGGGGCAGCAAACCTGCACCATGCGGATGCCCCTCAATTGCTTCATCAGCCGCGGCACGGAAGCGCTGCGGAGCTGCCACCGCTCTTCCCCTGTCTCTGGGTCGGTGGTCAGGCCCTGGACGCGGCAGACCGCCCAGTTACCACAAATCTGTAAGCCTCCCTAAGATTCCACCTCCTTCACAAACTCAGCAACATCGTGCTTCTGTTCTTAATGACGCATACTACAATAATGGCGCCAGGCATGTAGCTCCCCGTACATCTTTTAAACCACGCAACTCGACAAATGAACATTTACGCCTGCTGCATTCCTGAATCAAATGTTACGTGTGCTGAAAGACGTTACAGCAGCATGGGTTGCCCCGCATGCAGGCTGGGAAAGGAAAGGCTGACCTCTGGTGTGCAGAGACCGAGCTGCCCATCATCGCCATCGCCCCATGCAAATGCCTCGCCACGGTCCGTGATTGCAACGGTGTGGCGCGCCCCACACGACACGTCCAGGATCGTCTGCTTACACGGCTAACTGTCAATGACCACGGTGAAGGACAGATTATTGAAAAGCAGGGGAAGCATAGGACATCACGGCGGTACCTTTGCGTCAAAACAGTCAATGTGTCGCGCCTGATCCTGGCTGCACCGATCGCCCGAGCCGAGCTGCCCTGCAGGATGGAAAACAGTGCATGCGCGTGCAACTAAGCAACGAGAATAGTGCGCTAGTGAAGGGACTTGGGATGGCACGGGTGCTACTGATGCTGATGATTCTAATGGTAACAATGATTGCAATGATGGCCTCCGCACCGTCTGCATTGCCACCCCACGAAAAGAGGCGCCCATCAACGGTTAGTGCCATGCAGTGTCCAGCGCGACCAGCCTGCACAACCAGCATCCCCCTTAAGTTCTAAGTGCCAGTCATGTGTGACCACTGACAAACAGTAAGGATCATTCAGTGTCACTCGTGTACGCTTCCCGTGTTCCAAAATACATTCTCAGCCATTATCAATGAACGTCACTCTCATATCAGCCCTTAGCCGACATATCTCACGGAAGGAGCGCACCAGCACCGCCACCCCGCAGTCCGCCAACGTCGGTAGGTCGCCCAGCATCCGACCGTCGCCCCCTACGCGAACCACTGCGGCGCGTGCCATGGCGCCGCAGGAGCGGGAGCAGCAGATAGGCGTGAAGACGTCAGCTGCCAATAAGTGCACGCGAGGCCCGCAGTTATGCCCTTCCAGCCCATAAGGGTGCAAGCCGACAGCCAAACTTCGTAACGACAACAACGGCAGCGTGGTAAACATCCAGCGAGCTAAATAGAGGAACCTCGCTACCCACGTGCAGGGGACCCTTAGGGGAGGAAAATGGGTGTGTCGAGAAAGTTTATTCACTCGTTCATTTCGGCACGGTCGGCGCCGCGGCACCGATCGCACCTCGGCTGCTTTCCCCCGGCATGGCTGCTTGCCGCCTGCGCCTTCGTGCTCTATATCAGATATGGTTGCTTGCCGCTTCGGCGAATGGGGTTGTGGAAATACCAGTGACAGCAAAGCCTCAGCACGCGATACTGAGCTGTCGTCGCGTCGATGACCTGGGAACGGGCATAGTCGCCTCGCCCGCCTGGCTGTGTTTTTCATACTATCGCTACCGCCCGTACGGGTACCTGTAAAGCTCATGATGAACCGTGAATAATATTAATATCTCATCTTTCGCGGATGGCGGTGGCTAAGTTCATCTAAGAACCGGCCTTAAACTGAATAATATTAATAGCATCGACAACTACAACTCTTTACATACTAGCGATACGTACGGGTACTAGTACCAATACGCCGGTGCGTTGTTTATCCGGGGGTACGCTTCGCCAAAGGTTTTACATTGTTACGACTTTGCCAAAACACCACCACGACATGCCTATCATCATGGGGGAAGATTGGGCCTAATTATGGGTTGGCTGGGTGGGCTGCGCGCGAGTAGATGGGCGAGCGCAAAGCAGAGATGACCAGGTCTCGGGGGTTGCCTGAGGACTGAGAACTGAGAACTGAGAACTAAGATGAATTGATGAACTGAGAACTGACGACGCGGCCTCCCAAGTCTTGTCGCGTCACGAGGACGAAGTGGAGTCTGCGTAATAGGAAACGGGCTGGCTGGCAATATGGCGAGGTATAGAAATTGGCCCTCCCCGGCGAAAGATGTAAGCTGTCGGGTCGGTATCCATCGGGCCTTGCCGGCTGCACGTCCGAGTAAGGCTCATGCTTGCTTAACGAGGGCGTGTAGCTTTTCGGTGGGGACTCGGGACCGCGCTGCCCTTGCGGATGTCGATCGTAAGGTCGAGGTGGTCGCCCACCTCTGTGGGTTCCCACAAACCTTATTGGTGCTGCGCAGTATTCCGAGGCGGTGTAAGAGCGTGTTTACGCGGTCGCACAGGAGCAATGTTGTTGCTTCGGACTCGGCCATGAACATGAAGTCATTCATGTGGGGTAGCAGCCGTGCTCCTCGCCATCGGGTGTTCCACAAGAAGCGCCTCAAGGGCTTGTGAGTGGTGGCAAACCGCATGGTCACCGGTGTAGTTGGTCGCAAGAAGTTCGCGAACGCATGAGTGAGCTTGCTGAAATAATAGGCCGAACCCGACCATCCCATCTTCGGACACGCTAATCGCCACAATCCGCCCCGGTAGTTGACCGTGAAGAAGTCGCGGTCTTCCTCCCGGATGCCGACCGCGTGGTAATCGTCCGCGAGGTCGAGACAGTTGGCGTAGGTACTTAAGGGTCTCGCATGACTTGTTGAACTCCGAACATCAGATGTTGAGCTCTCGTAGGTCGATGATAAGGCGTCACTTGTTGACGCCGGGCTTGGGGAACATGTGAGAGACGCAGCGAATGTTATGAAGGTTTCGCTCTCCGCAGGCTTTGAAGCGCGGTAGTTCCATAGAGAGAACGTCGATTTGAGGCTGTGTTACGTCTTTCATTGGTACTCCGTGGTTATAAGGCCTGGGGCATAGGCCGTACAGAAAATTCAACTCGCATGCCATGGCAGATTCAGTTTATGACTTGCTTAACTGCCCATGCCGACATGTTCCCACTCCCGTCATCTTCGCCGCACGCGGTGACGCATGGAGTTGGATGAGGGGGAGCAAAAATTAGCGCGGCGGGTCACACCATCACTTCGTCGTATGTTGCTTGGTCACGTCGCATGGTTATGCTCTGGCGTTAGCTTTTGTTGCTGCGGCGGCGGCCTTACGCTTTTCAGCTGCCGCCTTATTGCTCTTGGCGTTCGGTACGGGCGCATGGAATGGTGTGCTCTTAGCGAAAAGTGCTCATGTTGGTGCCTTGTTGGCGGCTTGTAAGCTAGCGTCGAGCGGTCGGTCCACGAACGCTTGGCGTAGCGCGACTAATGTACCGGAGACCGCGATAGGACGTGGTCGGCAGAAACGCTCTTGGACTAGCTCGTCGAACACGCATACCGAATTAGGGCTCGTTTGTCCGCCTTTGTCAAGGTGAAGGAAGCCTATTTGAGATCATGTGGCCTCCTCCGTAGCTGAATGTGTGCGATGAATCGATGATATGCTCGGACGAGGGCAATGACAACCGCATGCTATGGCAATTTAAGAGATCCGGCGGACAACGCGTCCATGTCCTCGCCAATTGCCGTGTTGGCGCAAGTGGCGAAGAAGGTATTGCAACCAATGTAGAGGTACTCGTTTTGTGGCTTTGCGTTTGTCGGCTGCTTCCTTGCGTGCTTTGGCGTCTGGTCATGGTGGTTTGTCGGGGGCGACTTTGGCGAACGCAGCTCCTCCGGCAGCTTTGCTCGTGGCATGCATGCTGATTTCCAAGGTGCGATAGACGAACGCTTGGCGTAGCGCATATAGTGCGCCCGAGACCGCGGTAGGTCGAGGGCGGCTGTAACCCTCGTGCGCGAGCTCGGTGAAGACGCGGTCCGAGTCCGTGCGCGGTTGTCCGCCCTTGGTGAGGCGGAGAAAGCCTAGTCGAATACGGGCGGCCTCCTCCGTCGTTGTGTGGTTGCGATTACCCGCTATCATAAGGGCAACCGTTGCCACCTATTCTCGCGATAGAGGTGGCTCGTTCAACAACACGTTCAAGTTTTCGCTAACTGCCGCGTTGGCACAAATGTCGAAGAAGGCATGGCGGCCGATGTGAAGGTATTCGTTGTAGGTGGACCGTGTCTTCTTTTCGCCGAGGGCGCGTGCCGTGTCGTCGGTTAGTGTCCAGAGGCGGGGCTCTTCGAAGTCGCGCAGGGGGCGCTCTAGACCGGCATGGATGACTTTGCCGTAGTAGGCGAAGTCGACGAACCCGGACTCGGTTGGTTCGGGGTCGTCTTGTAGTAGGTCGATAGGTGGCTCATGGGCCTCCTTACCACCTGTCGATGGGCTAGCAAGGCATCGTTTGCCGCCAAGAAAGGCTAAGTGATCCGTTGTTCTAAAGCGGAAACTCCCGTACGAATCTGTTCGACTGTGTTGTGTGCGATCGAGGTGGCGTGAGCGTCGGCTCCCGGAGTATAAGTAGATTGCTCGGAATGCATGATGCGAGGCTGCGTAGCTAAATGAGGGGAAGTGTCGCGCGACTCTCGAGTGCGCATGGGACGATGGTAAGATTGACACCTTGCTCGGCTACTAGAGTCGAGACTGATGTTCGCGCGAAGCCTAGATTGGTTGAGCTCGAAAGCACAAAGTGCCATGCTCTTATCTAGTTCTAGCTTATGAGGCAAGAGCTAGCTAGAACTAACCGTTGGGAAGTCATCCAATCGTTGGTTGCGCCCCAATGCTAGTGCAAGTTCAGTTGTCTTGGAGAACGACCCGCCGCTACTAATAGTAACATTAACCGCGGGGGTCACTCTCCCGTACACATGGGAGTTGGGTTCACAAACCTCTTTAGATTTAAATCAATCTGACCATGAAAACACTCAGCTTGCCTTTTTGTCCCCCCCCCCCCCCTTTCCCTGACTGTGCTCGTGTTGTTCTTCTTGTAATCCATTTTTTGATAAACCTGTACCCCGCCCCGCCACGTGCCGGCCCAAATGGCTTACATGTACTCAATTTTCACTAAGGATTGTACTTCATATACTATTCGACGTCGTCCGCGCGCTCTACCTGGACTTGTTCCGCGCGCGCTACCCAGTCCGTCGCCGCGCCCGCCATCGCGCATCCGCAGCTTTGTAGCTTTGAACCAGGTACCGTAGATGGTCAAGAGGTGGAACCATCGACATCAGCCTACGAAGCCAGCTTAACCAAGCGTCCTTACCACTGAACTTCATTGAGCCGGCCAGCGTCCATTACGGTGCGTTCAGTCGCGCACTACCCCGTATTTTAAATTCGGGCACCACATACATCACGACTGTTTCGTTTTGCCAATGTTCTCCTGTGGCTCAGGTTTTATACGGGTTGCACCTCCTCGCATCCGGTCCCGTCACAAGAGTTCGCCTAAGATTTCGCCCCCCCCTCTCCCGCCACTTGGTTTACACGTACTGTGCATGCGACGTCTCGTTTGGCATCGCCCTTGGCTGCTGCGCGTAGCCGCCCCCCTCATCCCAGTGTCCCGCCTTATTGGACTGTAGTGGACTCCTTCGCGCGAATCCCGGCCAGGTTTCATCTTCCACGTTCCACAACATCTTAATAGCGAGAGCAGTGTATGTCAGGCCAGTCAAAGCTCTTTCAAGGCATTGCTAGCTCGCCCACTAGCTGCCTCAGCCAGTCCACTGCCTGCCCTGGTGTGTACACGTGTCTTCGCCTCACAGCACCGTTTAGGGTTTAACGGCTCTTAAATTAGGGTTTTCTTCTTGTTTATTGTTGGAATATGATGGGTCACGTAAGATGCTTGCCATCAGCTGAATATCGACAAATTTTTATAACCGCTTGTCCACGTTTTCCGATCCACACCAAGCAAGCACATGCATAACTGCGGAACGCACAGTCATTGCATTTTTCTTGGCCTTCGCCCCTCCCTCAAACAATGACCACACACACACACACACACACACATACAATCTCTCTCTCTCTCTCTCTCTCTCTCCTCTCTCTCTCTCTCTCTCTCTCTCTCTCTCTCTCTCTCTCTCTCTCTCTCTCTCTCTCTCTCTCTCTCTCTCTCTCTCTCTCTCTCTCTCCTACACACATACACCCACACCCACACCCACCCACCCACACACACACACGCACACAAACACACACACACACACACACACACACACACACACACACACACACACACACACACACACACACACACACACACACACACACACACCACACACACAGTCACACACACGCGGGCGCGCGCTCATGCCCTAACCCACTCGCTTGCTCACTCGCGCGCTTAATAACGCATTCGCCCACCCACTCACTGAATCACTTCCGCTAAAGTAATCACTCTTTGACGCCCGCACACAGTCACGCACCCACCCATTCGCTCTCTCGCTCTTGACTACTCACTTGTTTTACACATGCAATTGAAACGCAGTGGTCTTACACTGAATGACCAGAAGCCTGATTATTTGCCTGGATTGCACAGGGGTGCGCGGGTAGCATGGCAGACAAGCCGCCACCGCCACCACCAGAGGAGGTAGTTGCCGGTGGTAAGAGAAAGCTGTCAGATAGTTGGTTTCACGGGCAGCCAGATGCAAAGAAGGTGACACCTGCTGCACCGGTGAGCTCCGCTCAATGGGCCCTGTCACAATGCACCTGTATACCCCCTCCCTCCCATACGAGTAAAGTTTTGCATCCGCTTTCTCAAATAGAATGTCAACTTAGCGTCTCATTTGCGTGCCATTCTGGGTCATCCATTAATCTCACCCACAGCAGGTTGCCTCGCATCTATCCCCTGGTGCCGTGTAGTTGCTTCAGAATTTGGAGAGCATGTAACACGGCAGGCCCGTTTTCGGCACCGTGATTATAAATTGATAAATAGCAATTAAATACCATTGCTTCTGCACATGTATTTATCATGCAGTTGGTATATCTTTCACAATGGCAGGACACTGCTCAGCCGTTACTAGGAATCCGCTAACCAACCCTGGTGTGCCAAGTGGGCCATTCAATCTATTCTGTATGTACGTGGAAGTGGCCGTGACAGAATGAATCGAGGTCAAAGCGTTCTCATTCTCGATTCTGTGGTTCGGTTGCCGTCCAGCCCGCCTCTGCGCCGCCACCACCCCCGCCGCTGCCGCCGCCCCCACCACCTGAGCCGACGGACGATGCCGAAGATGAAGCAGGGCAGGTGCGACGGGAGACAGCAGTTGTGTATGCTGCGTACAACGTCCTGACTGCGCAGCCTCCCGCGGGACAGGAGGCCCAGCTGGAAGCATTTCAGAAAATTCTGGATGCGCACACAGGTCTCCCCCCTCCCTCCCCTCCGCAAGGAAAACACATTGAATAGAAGATAAGGAAAACATATGTATTTTTATATGAATAGGTGAATGTACATCAATTAATGATCCGTAACCTGTCAGGCATCGAAGATACTGCTTCTTGTTTTCAGTGAAGGGCCAGGTCGGGCTGCCCTGGCCGCCCTCGCCCTGAATATTGCGCCGTGGCTGGTCGATATGAGTAGTAGAGTACTATTGCCCATTTAGTTGCTATGGGTATTGGTGACCGCCGTGGCGGCATTCCAACCTTCTGGCAAACTTCTGTGCTCTGCATTATTTTCTAGGATGGCCTCACCGAAGCCTTACAACGGCTCGGGACGATACAGGCGTAAATATTTGTATCAGGGTAGCTTTTCAGGTGTTGCTATTATAACGGACAGGCGCAAGATTGGAACTGTGTTTTGGAACATAGACTGTTTTCAAACTTGAATATATATACATTGCCATTTTTCCTGCAAAGGCCGTGATGTATGCAAGAGCCACCAGGCAATCATAGAACCACGCATCCATGCGAGTTAAGCCTTCCATGGGGTTAATGGCGGCATTAGCTGCTCTTGCTTGTATGACCTTAGTCCGGTTTACCATCAATATTGGAAAGAGGCAGGTGTAACACGTACATACGCTTTACTTCCACATATACTATATAATAGCCGTTTTTGTTTCATGGCCTGACTCCATCGCTGGCTGACGTAGGCTGCCCGGGCGCACGGCGGCTTGCGGCCCGCTTCATCCCTCGGTTCTTCAACCGCTTTGCTTCTGCCATGGGCCCGGAGTATGTGAGCGCCGCGCTATCCGGCTGCTGCCACCCCAACCCTGCGTCCACCACCGACGCTGCGCGCAAGTTTGAAGCGGATGGCCGGGGAGATGCTCTACGTGGTCTTGGCGAGCTGTGCACGCAATGTGAGCGGGCGCACTCTTCGCTGCATCTTGTGGTCCAGGGCATTCATTTTCTGCTGAGGTGCCCCCTGCCCCTTGCCTCTTAGAGCACACACGTGTTATCATTTTACTCTGTCCACTTTCGTACAACACTGTCAAATGATAATGAAAGTATGACAGCTGAATGGTATCTACCTAACTGTCAAAGGATAAAAAACCACAACGGAGACAGTTACATTACTTCAAAGTGTGAATGGCTAGATTGTTAGCTATGCTGACGGCGTATTGTCGAGGTATCTCTCATGGATTGCGGTTGATACCTTGGTTCGTAATACAAGCACTGTCGGAGATGATGGGCCGAATTTGAACTTTCCTGCGCGAAGCCGAGTGCATGTTGCTTTGCCTCCTCTTCCGTCACTTCCGTGCGCCTTTCGCGTCGTCGTTGTTTTGTATGTCTGTGCCGCTAAATATTACTTATACGCTGACTACCTATAGTACTCACTAGCTAGATAAGAAGGCTATTGATATTCTCTCCAGATACTGTCGCAGAGGGTGACACACTCCCGGCGTATATGATCAGGATTTAGTCAGCTTTCAGTATCCATAATATACCGCTCATTGTTGTGGCTGAAATCAGGCTTTGAATCAGCCTGCTGGCTAAGTCACCATGTGTGTGAAATATTCGAACACCTCAAAATATGCGTGTCATTTGTGACACTGTCTACATTGTTGGGAGGTCCCAAGTATTGCGTTGACTGTGTAGAGGATGTGCGCGTTGTGTAGGCATCTTTCCATCGCGGAGAGCGTTGCAGCGCACTTGGGAGACCCCGTGGTGAAGGCTGCGCAGGAGGGGCTCGTTACCCTGTTTCAGGGCTCACCAGAGGTAAACACCCCCATAATCCTACATCCCCTCCTTCACAAAAAACCTCACATCGTCTCTGATGCTTTTATCTTCTCCGAACGTTGGAGCATATGCGGTGTCCTTTTCTGGAAAGATGGCTCAAATCATTTGCACATCAAGCATCAATTTCATGTTCTCACTGTCGTCTAGTACCCCTTGCGACTTGATATGTATTGTTGTTTATTATGTCCGTCCTTAAAGAATTAGCTATTATCATTTCTATTGTTTGTGTGTGCGTTTGTTTCTATGGGCACAGTGTGTGTGTGTGTGTGTGTGCGTGTGTGTGTGTGTGTGTGTGTGTGTGTGTGTGTGTGTGTGTGTGTGTGTGTGTGTGTGTGTGTGTGTGTGTGTGTGTGTGTGTGTGTGTGTGTGTGTGTGCATGCCTGTCGCTGAATTGTTATTAAATGTTGGTGTTCCCTCATCGGGGCTATGTTCTCATTCGTATGCTATGGCTCATTTAGTTCTGCTATGTGTGTTTCCTTTCTTTATATACGTCCTGGGAGCCGCTTTCCCATTCAACCGTAGGCATGCTAAGGCAAATTTCATGCTAATCGCGCTTGTTGCTGTCTTTGGTTTGTCTGAAAAACGAGAATGAGTTCTCTGCTCTGCAGGCTCTTCTGTGGACTCTTCTCGCCTCCTGCACCGGTACCTCTGCCGCTCTGTACGCTCACCCTGCCCTCGCCTTCCTTCGCCTCCTGAACGCCACCCCAACCGCCTCCACCTCCGCTGCTGGCGAGGCCATCGAGGGCGCAGCGGACGATGATGTAGACATGGAGGTGGACGCGGGAGAGGATGTGAATGTGCCTCCTAGCGTCGGAGCTGCGGTACTGGCGGACCGTTCGTCCACCAACTGTTGGCTTCGATGCTCGCTGGAGTCACTCAAGCTAGGTTCGGGCCTGCCACATTAACGTGCGCCGCATCAAATGATTTATCTACTTGATGGCTACACTGGCACTGTATTGCCGGCTACACTGGCACGTCTCAGTGTATTGAGGTCTTCTAATTTCAAGTTGATTTTGGTGAGACAATGAAACAAGGCCGCGCGCATTCGATTCCTGTATGGTATCACGGTCTGTCTGCGCATGTTCGATTGCCTTGTGGACGTTGTTCGTGCTATTTTGGATTCGATCGAGATCTGTGGACGCTACGGAATCGACGCAGTCAATTTGCATGCCTATCTTTATTATTATCAGCGCATTCCTCCCTTTACCTATCAGTGGAGGGATTGTCCGTCACGGTTGCAATATCGACCATGTAGACTTGAAGCGCACAATATCGTGCGTGCGTACGGGTCTCTCCCAGCAGCAAGCGGTGCAAGTGCTCAAAAAGACGTAGGTTGATCGGCGCACATACAACCACACTCGAGCAATTGCGTCCGCGCAAAGGCTACGAACTACCCGGGTGTTCAACCAAAAAAAGCAAAAAAATCCGCTAGGAAAGCGCATTATAGACCATGTCGCTTAAAGCGCTGTCGTACCAACGAAACGCTTTTATAAGGGTGCTATTCTTATGTGCTTCCGAGTCTATTGAAAAATTTAGATCGGAAAGATCGATAAGAAGGCAACACCGACGTGGGCCGGAGCTTTTTCATGTGAGATGTAAACGTATCTAAAAATCATCTTATGAACGGTGGTTGCTCTTTGCTTGACGACTTGTCTTTGGTTTCTCACGGCTTGCCGTGTCCGCTGATTGGCAAAGACTCGGGAGGCGTGCCGCGCGAGGTGCTGAACATGCTGGAGGTGTTGGCAAGGAGTGTCCCAGATCCGGGTCCCGCTGAGGTGACCAAGTATCGTGCGCACCAGAAGTACATCGCCTTGGACGGGCGCTGGCTGGCAGCGCACACCGAGCTGCTCGCCACTGAATCTCACGCCGCTGGCGCCGCTCTCCTCAAAGTCTGGGGGTGCGCCCCCGTCATGAAAGATATTGTAATGTGGAAATTGAAAGTCATTTAACAATAAGCACATAGGCGGGAATGAAAATGTGTATCGTTGCAGATACCTATAGTTCAAATGATATTTAGCTTCAAGTAGGCATTATGATGAGGTCGCAATGACACCGAGTCTAGTCTTGACGGAGGAAACGTTTTCAATGGTCCGAGGTAAAGGAAGCTGATAAGGGCTTTCGTTGACTGACATCGGACATATATCGCCGGTGTTGTTTTGGATGTTGAGTTTTGTCTGTGATCATGTGGGCAGCATAACATACCTCTGTTTCTAGAGCCAGCCAACAGCGCTGCGAGTGTCTGATACCTTTTCGGTGGTTTGGCATAGGTAGTAACTGCTTTTGACGACGAACCTCCCTTATCTGCGAGATTTGGAGATTAGGGGAACTAGCTAAGGGACTTTTTTTTATTTGGAACACAGCCGTGCATTTTGCGCGTGGCATTGTTCTTTGCATCCAGCATGGCATTGTGCATGGCACTGCGGCAGGCTTCGCGCTCAATTTATATTGTTTTTGTTTTCTATTCATGATCGCGACATTGTGAAGTATCGTACGCTCTAGCGAATGAGTAGCCTGCCACGATTCCCATATTAGTCGTTCAATCGCTCATCCTCTGATCTTCTGGTCGTGCTATAGGTTATCACCCCCACCTCCGGCCGTGAGTGCAGTGGCGGCCACTCCAGCCGCAGCCACCACGCCTGGACGCCGAACAGGCTGGGATGCCAGCCCAGCCGACATGGTGCGCGTCACAACCCCAGAGGTGTGCATCTCCCCCTCTTCCCTCCCCGTTTGACAAATACATTCATGATGCAGAACAGCGGGACTGTCGGTGGGACTGCATGTACCAAATGATTGCGGTGGGTCCTTGCCTGAAAAGGCCAGCATTTGTGTGTTTCTCGATTTCGAGTTGTCTGTCGCGTCATCTCCCCAGTGTTATGTTTATTCTCATTACACGCCGATCGGACTCGTCTCTGAAAGGTGACGCTAGCCACAGCCAATTAGATTTTTCCCAGTCTTCCGGTTTTGTGCCATTGTACAACACAACTCTGCACAACAATGTGCCAAATAGTATAGAACGGAGGATGCGCTGTGCGAAAGTCTCCATGGCTCCTCTGCGGCTGCTCTGTCCCTGAAAGAAACACGTGAATTTATTTTCTGGCGAAGCTAAATAAGCACAATTCAATATGACCCCATCACCGACCAATGCTCCTTCTTGTAGCGTTTGATCCACTTGGGCTCGCAACAGAGCGAATTTCTGACTCGTTCGAAAGACAAATCTCTGTCGGTGCTGCCGCAATACAGAAAGTTGTTCAGTGTGAATCCCATCACGGCCCATTGCCATATGCTTTTCGAGCGCGTTGTAAATGGATGCATGCATTTTTTGGTACCAACAACTAAAACACATTAACAATGCATGATTGATATCCAAACCTGCGATGGCTTTTATGTATTACCTTCTCGATCTAGAAATGAACAATTGGCACTCCATTATCAATCCTAAGTTGCACCCACTGTGATTCACTGAAATCGCCGGTAACGAGATTTCGCGTGCCGGCGCAGTCGCTCCCGAAGCCCGCTGGCATGCCACTGACCGCCAAGTTCGACACCGCTGCGGCTGCGGCAGCAGCGCAACGAGCGGTCGCCGGCCGGGACGCCGTCTCGGCCGCGGCTGTGGCGGCTATGGGCTCCCTCGCCGGTCCCAAAGGCAGCATCCCAAACGTGCCTGGACGAGCTGGGGGCTTCGGTGCTGCCCCGACCGCCGGCCCGGGCGCTGTCGCTGGCGCAGGCCCGGGGGGCGCGACTCCAGGTTTGGCGCAGCCGCATCGGTTGGGGCCGTCTCCAGCCACACGGGGACCAGGCACCGTCATGCGGCCGCAGTCTCTGCCTCGGATCGGCCCCGCTGGGACGACGCTCCACCTCGACGGTGTCCCGCGGGGCATCGCCGAGTCGATGTTACGTATTGAATGCTCTCGCCACGGCAAGGTAACCTCGCTCATCTTTTTCTTTCTTCTCAGTCCGCCGCATACGGCACCGAAATATGATATCAACTGTAAGGATGAAACGCGGTGATGGGACACGGGTTTGATACGTTGTCTCCTGATGGACTCACTTTTGGTGGGGCTCTATCACTCGCTGCCTTTAATTTCCTCTCATATTTCCCTTTTCGTGTGTTGGACCCGGAATAAGACATGTGCTTTGACGCGCACGCACACCTAGAATAATACACGATGGCCGTCCGGTAATTGAAATTATAATTTTGAAGAGCACTGGCTCCCAATCGACATTATCGGATTTTGGCTGAGCTTCGGGTTGAGAGTGTTAGACGCTCGTTAGCAGTTGACCGATTCAGGGTCCCACAGCCGGCTGTTGAAGGCTCACTCTGTTGGGCATTCAATAATCAATACGTCTGGTATTTCTGGTGTCCGTGGTGCAATCTTCCTGGGTTTGCTTTGTCATTTAACTGGTTGATTATGTTTTCAGGGAATCGAAAAATATGCAACGATTCTCTCATTTGCGCCGCCGTCTGTATTTCTTCGACCCACTGTATTATGTTGATTTTTTTATTAGTTAGTTAGCAATGCTGTTTCTGCGTTACTCAATTCAGGCCAGGCGTCGCGTCCTTGTATTCCGTGAAATCCCCCAGCTTCATTCAGCTGTCGTAGCATTCTCTGATGCACTCGCTGCACAACCCGGGTGTCCAACGAATATTTTACGAGCTTAGTTTTTCGTTACATGTGCACTTGTGTCGACGCACAGGTGGAACGGCTGGTGCCGTGCCCCTCACCAACAGGCGACGAGTGGTTTGTCACTTTTTCCAATATCAAAGAGGCAGCCAACTGTTGCGAGGCGATGGCAGACATGATGGTCTTTGGGTCGCAGCGCCCGCTGGAGTGCACCTTTAGGTCTTCCGAAGAGCAGGGGAAGGTGTGAAACCCCTTTCTCAGCAATCACACATTCCCCCATTCATTCCGTCCATCCTCCTATCCAACTATCCATCCTTTCATGATGCTCTTTCTCCCCTTCGCCCATTCAATTAGCCATTCTCTTGCCCATCCCCTCATCCATTCAGCCCCCATTCACCCATTATTTTGTCCACCCACTCAGTCATTAACTCTTCACTTGCGCATTCTTTCGTTCGTCATCCACCCATCTATCTTTTCATACATTTATTCATACACATTTTTATTCATGAATTGGTGTGTGTGTGTGTGTGTGTGTGTGTGTGTGTGTGTGTGTGTGTGTGTGTGTGTGTGTGTGTGTGTGTGTGTGTGTTCCCATCCATCCACTTATTTATCTTCGATAGCGCACCTGCTCATCTGTCCATACATGTATATTCTATTCGGTGTTCTGTAAGAAACGGATGGCTGCTGAGACTACGACGGCCGGTTTATTTTGCCGCCGCAGAGTCCTTTTATATGGGTGGGCGGTGGTTGCGAACGAGAGCGCGAGAACAGCATCGTGGCGCGACTGTCCGACGCTGGACTTCCGCCACCAGTGCTCGTCATCTGCGTGGGCGGCCGCCGGCCAGGCCTGGTGCGTGGACCTTTCGCAACCCGAACTGTTCGCCTACTTAGCCCCACAAACAGCCCAGCGTACCTACGGCAACCTCCACGGCGAACCTCACATTTGATTTGATAAGAATATATGTTAAACTAGGAAACTTGTTTCCTCCTCTACGGGCAATTTTTTGACACCCCTTGTTCGCAGATCATCGAGCTGCCTGCGCCCCCGGTCGCGTTGGCAGCACTGAACTTGCTCAACCGAAGGGACGTGCCGCCGGGTGGCTTTGGCCCTCGCCCGCACGTCGTGCCTGATCCCTTTGGAGGCCGCGGCCCTTGGCGACCGGGGCCCTTCGATATGCTTGGGCGGGGTCCAGGTCCCGCGCTACGTGGGCGAGGGCGAAGGGGTGAGCAACGGCGCCCCTGCACCATTTTTTCGGGCCATTGACTTAATTTCGTTGTTCACGAGATGCGCGTTCATCGGCAACAACGGAGTTATTTTATGTGTCAAATGATGTTTTATGTTTGTATCAAAACGCCCGCGGATGCTGGTACCACTCACCGGTGTGCAGGTAGTGAAGTGTGTTCTCCGAATTCAAGATGAATCTTCTGCTGCTCGTACATGTCGCTTTATCAAGTTTCCGTCTCTTTGGCGTTACTTGTTTGACGCTGTTGAGTGATGCTATGTCCTACACGGCGTAGCAGTGCATTGGCAAATATTAATGCACAGAGCCATGAAGTTTACTAGGCTTTCATCCCTATGATATGATGGCGACGCTCTGCATACCTTATTTGGCTGCTTGCATTCTGTCGAAAGTTACAACCTCCCGAGTCCCACACTCGTCGATGTTGAACGAATCATATGATGTCGATACAAATACGGGCTTTGCACATAAAACCTTTCTTAACGCCTCTGTGTTTCCTGAAATTTTTTCGAAGTCCTTGGCGTGTTTTGCCTGATTGTTTGGCTCTCGAGTATTGTGCTTTTTTGCTTCGAACCGATTTCCGTCCAACCCCATTTCAATTCTGCTTAGGGCACACATTTTTGGCCGCATACTTTCGAAATTGGCTCTCGAACTTTTTGTCTGGGTATGTGACTAGAACCGTCGTGCGTTTGCGTTTTTCCAATCGTCGGATTAACCTTCCTTCATCCGGGTGCGTTTTTGGCCTGGCAGGCGGTCCCATTCCGCAGCGTGTGATGGGGCCCGGGGTGCACCGCGGTCCGATATGGACTCCTCACAACATTGGCCCTGGCGGTCCCAGGTGGGAGCGCGATCCCGGCCCGGGCTCTGGCTGGGGAGGTATGGTTGCCCTCCCCTTCCCACTGCTTGAATCTGTTCTGGAGAAGCTTGATGTGAAAATTGTGTTGGCTTTTTAAATGATTTCCAATCGGGCGCGTGCACAGATATCACAGTATTGCCCCAATTAATCAGCGCGCCCTGTGAACCATGACGTGGAACGGCACTAGCACCTGTGTCATTGGCCTAAGCTCGCTGGTCTTCAAGAAGTTGGTGTACTTGATGTGCTTGGTCAGGAGGAGAGGGGAGAAATCCGCAGTATGGGAGGAAGCTGTAAACATATATGACTAAAAGTAAGATGATGGATTTTATTTTGTTTTGCTTGTTACGTAGGCCCTCCCGCTCGAGCCGTCCCGCACCCGCACCCAGCTCTTGCCAACCCTGGCACCACCGGGTGGGGGCCGCCTGTGGGCGGTTTCCCAGCTGGCATCCCTCTCCGCGCCGTCGTGCCTGAAATTAGTGCTCCTTCGAAAGACACAGCTGCGTACGCCGCCGCTGCCGCCGCTGCTGCGAGCATCAGCAGTGCGGTTGCGGCAAAGGGTGAGGCTGCCAAGGCCGCGGCGGCGGGAGCAGCAGCGCCCCCACCCCCTGGTCAGCCCCCCTTCCTTCCCTTTCCTTACTCCCGCCATTTCATTCGAGCTTGACATGGAAAAGCAAGAACAGGGAAAAGCGACAGGTCGAATACTCCGCCGTGGGCTGACGTGGAGGTTGCGCCTGCTGTTTGAACTCGCATATTGAAACAGTGATGTGTTATTCACGCGAAAGTAAGCTATCATGAGGTGCAATGAATATCACTTCCCGTCTGCTCCTATTATTACGGAACTGCTTTAAAGTCCTCAGGTGTATTGAGGATGCACCACGCCCCTGTTTTGATGTACCCAATTTGTGGATAGGGACCCATGCTGTCGAATTTTTTGTTTAGCGTATGTAAAATGAAGCATTTTGTTGTTTTGGAACAACATGCGCCTCTATTTTCCAAACTTCAATGTTGCCTTTGCGATAGCTTCCATCCAACACCAATTTAGCTGACGATACAGGGCAGACAGCCTCACGGACAGACACACGCAGGGAGAGTGTCTTCCACTTCTTCCGTCACGAAAAATGTATTACGATGGTGATAATGTTCATTAGTTGATAGTTGAATTTAGAATGAGCCTTCGCTTGTCCCAACGGTGACTTGTTTACATCAGTCGTGTATGAAATATCTGCGCCGGCTGGGCAGTTTGGTAAATTTGGGAATGGAATTTGATTTATTTTCCTTGTTGTCCTTTTCCTTGATTAAAATCTATCGCTAGTTGTTATTTTTTTCTGGTGCTGATATGTTGCGTAAGAGCGCAACGCACGGTCGCCTGTAATTAATGCTCCCGGCTTCGCAGACGAAGTGAATTTGCCCACTGTCTACCTTGCTCGTGCTGCAGGTGAGTCCCCGCCGCCGGAACCGCCCCTGCCGCCAGAAAACCCCACCCCACTTCCACCCGTGGAGGTGGCGACAAGCACGCCGGCGCCCCGTGCATCGTCGGGGACTACCGGCGGTACCCGGTTTTCGCCCGCCAATACGGCCCGGCCCACCGCCGCCGTTGCTCCTGTACGCGCCGCGACAGCCGTGGTGGAGTCGAGC
This sequence comes from Tetraselmis chui, assembly GCA_026401115.1. NCBI lineage: Eukaryota > Viridiplantae > Chlorophyta > Chlorodendrophyceae > Chlorodendrales > Chlorodendraceae > Tetraselmis > Tetraselmis chui. The sequence continues at coordinate 153,764 of JAPMLY010000779.1, forward strand.
ACGACGGCATGGCAGGGGCAGCTGGCCAAGAGCGGCGCCCCTGTGTGCTCCGTGCAGTGCGCGATTACTTCCGGAGAGTGGCCATCCTGCCTCGACGTTGTCTTGCGCGCCGACCTCTCTTACGTGGTCTCCCACATATACAAGACATGTCCTCCTACCGACCGCTCGGTATACTCTTCCCACCATACGCACACCCCCCCCCCCCCCCCCCCCCCCCCCCCCCCCACACACACACACACATGCATGCATGCACATGCTGCATGATGCATGCATGTTAGATGTCTTTGTGAATTAACATAAGGTCCCTTTTCAGGAGATTGGCAACACTTGGTTACTTTTATTACAGCTCCATCGAATACCTCGCATGTCCTCTCGGCTGCGCGTAATCGTCGATTGCTCTCTATTAATCGGTCGATGGCCCTTGGTGCTGCAGGTGCAGCATCTGGTGGCTGCACCGGGTGAGGAGCACCGCCGCGCGTTTGTCAAGTTCCTCCAGTACCTTGGTAACCGCTCCCGCGCGGGGGTGGTAAAGCTGGGGGCCACGTCGGGCGGCGAGGCGCGCACGATGTACTTGGTCCCGCCCAGCACCACCGTCTGCGAAACGCTAGGTGTGCCGTGGGACCCACACGACTGCATGCTCGCGCTAGTTGTGCCTGCATCCATGAAGTAGCGCCACTTGTCTCGATTTGGGATTTGTAACAGTAAACAGTCGAGCCTGGTAAAACCTGCATTGCCCCGCTCCCATTTTAACCTTCTTGTGTGAGCCGCACTCTACGAGCGGGCGCTCAACTTTTCGTCGACTTCAGGGTTGAATACCCTTCTTGATATAAAAGTGCATGCAGCCGGAAAGAGGGCGCATACACCACCCGCATTATCTACGTTAAAGCTGACGATAAATCATGCTCAGTTCCTTGTGGTGCTGTTTTATTAGAAGCCGGTGCTACATGGACCGATGTGTTCCATAGAAGTTGCTTTCCCTATTGCTCTGTGAAGTGAACGCCGTTGTCAAGCATGATGGGAATGAAATGTCCTATGGACAGCCAAGGTCGCTGAAAAGATGGTGGTCTCACGAAACGTCCCAGCCCTGTCGTCGACGACGACATGTTATATTGAAGGAAACCGCCTGCTATCTAGGTTTCATTTATGTATCGGGCACGTCCACGGAAATGGGTTGCGTCATCGACTCCATGAGTTGTTTCAGTAATGCCGCTGAATGTTTATTGCTATCCGCCCAATAGGCTGGCGCTTCCGTGTCACTTTCAGTGTCCCATGCATGCACCGACCTAGTTATTATGCAATTTTATCATTTTCGCTTCGCTATTTTCGCACCATTCACCACTTAAAACAGGATTCATATTCAAATGCGGAAGGATGTGGCGTCAAGGTAATTTCAGATCCTTCCTGGTTTACAATCATATTGTATGTCCTCGTGGGAATATATACTACGCCCACGGCTGTCCATATTCCACCTAGCGCTTTTTTCTTTAACTCACAAATGTTTCCCTGCTTCCTTTCATTCCGCTTTGTCAGATTCTATCACTTGCCCCAACAACCTCACTATCCGCACCGTAGACCCACCGTGGGCTGCTAGAGTACTTTCCAGTCCAGAACAGGCGGCGCCACGTTCCCCGCCAGGTCCCCTTCCCCCAGCCTGGCACACAGTTCCCGCACTGGCCGGTAGCGCTCGTCATCAAGCACCTCCCGCAGTGTCTGGTACGCATTTGCTCTCTCCTCCGGTCGCAGCCGCGCTTGGACCGCCTCCTCCACCAGCGTCTCCGTGTCGCCCTCGCAAAAAAGCTTGAACATGTTGGGCGAAAAGCCGCCCAGCATGACGACCCCCGGCGTACTCGCGTCGGCGGGGTAATTGTCCGTGTCGCCCCGCAGGTTCCAAAACACAACGGTTGGAACGCCAGAGAACCCCGCTTCCATGAACCTCCGGCGCAGTCGCTCGTAGTGCGTCTCGTCCCATCGTGGCAGGTCGCTCATTTTCTCGCCATACCAGTTGCGGCTCCCGTATGAAGCGACGTCGAACTGCATGTCGGAGAAGACGACCAGTGTCAGCTTCGCGACGTCCTGCGCCGACAGCGACCGCTTCTTGCACTCCTCCAAAACCAACTCCATGGCAGCCACAAAGTTTGTGGACCCGCCCCACGGCGCGCCTTCTGCGCTCGCCACTCGTTCAAATAGGCTGGAGGTCGCCGCGGGCGGTAGGTCGTGCCACCGCGGGGTCTCCTCGAACGTGAGCATCCGATCCCGAAAAGCCGGGTGAGTCAACTCCGCCACCAACAGCCCCAGCGATATCGCCACCTCCATCGGCTGCCCCGCCATCGAGCCCGACACGTCCACCACCGGCACCATCATCCCCAGTCCACCACCACCGTCGACACGTTTCGTCAGTGACTCACGCAAACTGTCGCGCAGGTCCAGCCACTGCGCCTCCGTTATGTTGTTCTTGCCGCCCGCATCATCAGAGGCGGCGGGGCGGGGTGATTCGGGTGAAAAACACGGAGAGGTGAGGACATAAACGCTACCGCTAGTCGGCACATGCGGTGGCAACCGTGTACGAATAGCAGCTCGACCACCAGCATCATCAGAGGCGAGGGGTGATTCGGGTGAAAGACACGGAGAGGTGGGGACATAAACGCTACCGCCAGTCGGCACATGCGGTGGCAACCGTGTACGAATAGCAGCTCGACCACCACCATCATCAGAGGAGAGGGGTGATTCGGGTGAACGACACGGAGAGAAGGGGACACTATCACTACCCCTCGTCGGCACATACGGTGGCAACCATGTCCGAGTAGCAGCTCGACCAAGGTACTCGCGTACCAGTTCATGCGGCTGCAGCGCCGCTCCGTGCATTGTCTTCCTTTTCTTCCCTGGGCGGTTGTCCAGCGCCGCCTCGGCATGCTCTTCGAATATCTTGGCGCACTTGGCACGGCGCTCGTCCTCGCTGGGCTGCGTCCTTTCGTGCTGGCCTCGCCGCCCTTTGGGTGTGTTCATGAACGCCCACTTGTTGTTTCGCAGGCAACGGGACGGCACCGCGCCCGGTTCGATTTCGTCCCAGCTCCCGCCGCACATTGCGACCTCCACCGTTGCCAGCTGCCGGTTCAGCGCCGCCACGAGCTTGCGGTACTGTGCTCGCGCGTCCTTGGCTCCCGGGAACAGCAGCAACGCGACCTCTCGTGCGAGCTTGCTGTAGTGACGCCCCTCTCGGGGAGCCCATTTGCCAGCGAGTGATAGCCCCGCCCGACAGTGCGCATCTCCGACAGGTCGCGATGATGAGGCCGCCAGTTTCGCCTGATCTTGCCTCAGAGCATCCACCAACACACCAACTGCCGACGAACGAAGCCCCGCCACCTCATCCTCAGTGAACTTGTCGGGAGAGACGTCGAGATACTCAACAAGCTGTAGCAGGTCCTTGAAGCTTCCGAACGACGCCTCTGTCAGCAGCTTCAACATACTCGACGCTGTCTGCGGCAGCCGACGGTGTAGGCAGAGGAGGAGGGAACGGAAGACGTCACGCTCGCCCTTGCCACCGCGAATGTCGCGAGTCTGGAGGGTCAGCACCACCAGGTCGGCCACGACTTGGGCGCGCTCTTTACTCCCCACTGCCCCCACGCCACGCGCCTCGGCCATCACTGCCTCGAACAACTCTTCAAGCTGATCCAACGACGCGCCGCGGACAGCGCGGAAGAACAGCGCCACCCGCGGGTTGCCTACGCCCTCCACTGTAAGAGCCGGTGCACCGTTCTCGCCAAGTGTTTTCGCATCGTTGAGAGGGAAGCATTGGGTTGACTCAGTAGTAGTAGTAGTAGTGTCAGCCATTGTAACGGGACCGACAATAACTGGGCGGCCGGGAACGGGCGACAAGATTATGTGACTGGAATGTATACTGCTGTGCGATAGCCGAAAGCCCGAAACGACCCGAACACTGAGCTAAGCAGCTAATAGTACTCCGTATCTCGGATGGAGATAGTAGTTGAAGGCTGGAGCTGTTTAGCCTTGTTGCGGTGAGCGAGCTGTGAGCTGTGACCTTACAAGCGAGGCCGCCCAAGTATATATAGGATTATCAGCGATGCTGAGGCACGATGGGGCACCGTGTCCTGTGTATAGAGAGTGGGGACGACGACAGGCAAGTCCCTGTAGTTTGGGTTTTTCTCTTCATGCTTGTACTTCCCCGTCTCTAGTATGTAAGGCATTCTTCTTCACTTCTTTTCCTTGTAGTTATCTCATCTTTCGCGGATGGTGGCTAAGTTCATGGTTTCCTTGTAGTTATCCGCCTGATCCTCCTTCACTTCTTCACTGAAATTTGCCACCATGACGATGATGTCGCACTGTCTGATTTGGAGTTCCGCGCCCGCTGTACTTTTGGTTGTGTCCGCTGCTTTTCCTTGTAAGTTTTCTTTTTTAATCATTGGTTGTCTTCTCCTAAACAACCGAAGGGCAGATGAGGAAAGGGGGCGGGGCGCGGAGGGGAGGCTGTGTTGTGCTGTGCTAGAGTCACGGCGTAGGAACGTGCTGTGCTGAGGTTCACAAATTCCGCGCCGCGGCAGATGTATTTTCCACAGAGTACAGTAGGTGAGTAGGTGGTCTGGAAGTCACTCGATCGAGCCCATCACATGGATCCGTATCGTGGGCGTGCACGTCGCTTATGACAGATTCGCACACTACATCGGGGTCACTTCGTACGAAAACTCGGGGCACGCTAGTACGGTTGTACGTTAATATCGACGGCTTGTATTAAAAGTAATAGGTGGCGATGTACTTCAGATCTCATCTGTCGCCGATGGTGGCAAAGTTCACCTAAGAACCGGCCTTAAGTAGTGATGCATGCCATCGATATACTTCACATCCACCGTTGTTCTTCACATAATCTGATCATTCGCGCACGCGCAGTCCTCACGCGAATTTGGTTTCGCACGGAAAATCACGCTGTGGCATGCCTTCCTGTTCCTCGGGCTTAAGTTTTTTCCTCTTTTCTTCTTTTTGCTTTTTGGCCTCCACCGCTTTTTCTTGTAAGACTTATTTTTTGTTTCGCACGGAAAGAAATAATATTACAGTTTACCCTAGGGCACGTTTTGCCAAAGATGTTAGCTTGCTTACAATTTGGCCAAAAGATACCCACAGACAGGGTCTAGGGGTCAATTAGCGCAGGATAATAGGGATGGGTGGGTGGGTTCACGCGAAGCCTAGATTGGCTGAGCGCGAAAGCAGAGAGTGCCTAGGCTCGTGGCTAGCTACGGCTTATAAGGCACGGGCTAGCTAGAGCTGACCGTTGGGGAAGTCGTTGGTCGTTGGCTGTGTCTAACTGCTCGGGCAAGGTGGTTGCCCCGCAGGTGAGACGCGCCGATATTAACGGTAACAGTAACCGCTAGAGTTACTGTCCCGTACACATGATATTGGATATGCAAACCTCTAGATTCAAATCAATCTGACCATTTACCCCAGGGCACGTTTTGCCAGTAACCTAAAGCCAAAGGCTTGCACAGCCAGAATTAGTGTTGCGGGGGGGACGGAGTGAGCCAGCCGAAGAACCGCCAAGCAGCAGGTGAAGGGGTCATGGTTGGGTCAATATATTTGCCTTCGGTCACAGAGCTGTTCTTGGCCCAGCCACCCATAAATTTGATTACGGGGAGGGGTGCGCCGATGCAGCTGGCAGCGGACGCCGCGCCTTTCCGTAGGCTGTGCGACGTCCATTTAAAGCCGGCGGGCGCGGACGAGTGGACTGTGAGGAGGGCGAGGGAGAGCCAGGTGGAGACGGTGGACGCGGCACCCCAATCGGCGGAGGGTTCTGCAGGTGAGAAACTCCAAAAGGCGAGCGGGGGTGGCTTGTTGTAGAAT
>JAPMLY010000780.1:0-158728 GCA_026401115.1 Tetraselmis chui
AGTGGGGAACTGTGACAGAGGGGGCTGTCGATATCGTATCAGAAGTGCTTCGGGGCTTCCGAGAGAAGCCTCGGAGCAGGCCTAAAGGAAGTGGGGACTGTAGGGGTGGGGGAATACGTGTATCGCTGAGAATGTTACTGATTCGTGACTGCCAGACTGTTTCTGTAAGGGAGGGGCGATATTTCCGGGGCAGGGGGGTGCGCGGGGGGGCGGGTGATCGGTTAATTAATCTGGTAGAGCAGGTCGGGTGGGCTAAACTCAGCAGGGGAAGCACTGTCATTATCACAGTGACGGGCGAGTAGGGCAGAGCTTGGGGCGTGTATAAGGGGGGAGAGAGAACGACTGCACGAGGTTCTACAGTGTGGTAATCGCAGGTAAGCGCGAGTGTCTGTTGAGTTAGGCGTGTGATCGCGGTAAAAGTAAAAAAGGGAAGAAAGGTAGAAAAGAAAAGGATGGAGCGGAGAGGAGCGACGACTGGAGCGAGTGAGGGATAGAGCGAGGGAGCAGGGGGAGGGTAGCAGGGAGAGGGGTGACGGGGGTGACTGATCAGGGCGGTGGTTAGTGCACTTGTAAGAATCAGGCCTGTAAAAAGAATTTCTAAGGAAAACGACTTTTTGCGAGTTACAGGGTGATGCATTATCGATCGAACTGTGCAGCTCTTTGGCTGGGAAGCGCTAAGGTGGGGAGAGGGTTTCGATTTAAGTGCGCTGATAACCAGTGTATCAGTGCAGGCTAACGGGAGGGGTCGCTGGGTGCTATACAGGGCCGTATTGTGGGATGGGGGGTGTCGGTCGGCGAGCGGCGAGTTCGGGCGAGAGAGAGCGTGTAGGGCAAGGGCCGGCGCGACAGGCCAGGCAACTTGAGCAGCTGCGAGTGTACTAGTGTAGGTGTGGGGTAGGTGGGTAGGAAGAGAGGGGGGGGGGCGTCGTTGAGTACAGGTCAGGGCAGTGGTTTGTGCAGGGGCAGGGATTAGGCCTGTATAATAATTTTTTCTTTCTCTGATTAAAGAGGATGATTTTCGAGGTACATGATGTTGCATTATTGGTCGAACTTTACAGAACAGTGGTCGGGACGCACTAAGGTGAAGGAAAGGCATCGGTTTAAGTGTGCGCTTAACGATAGTATCAGCGTGGGCTAATGGGAGGGGATGGGGGGTGTTAGACTGGTCCTTACTGTGGGACAGAGCGGGACTATCGCACCGGTACAGGTCGCCTGTGTGGGTTTGTGAGTCAGCGGCCCGTCCCAGGTCAGTGGTTGACCTGGGGGCGGCGGGGACCAGAGGCGTCTGGAGTCCTCTGACTGGTGAGGGTTCCAATGCCGGGTCCAGGTCTTGGGCCGATGGGGGTAGTCGGGGCTCCGGGTTGAGTAGAGCGAGCGGATGTCCCGCTGGATAGCTCCGGGGGTTGTAGGGGTTCGCGGCGGGCGCAATCACGCGCCGATCCCGCAATGGCAAAAGCATTTGTCTGTGAGTGGGGGGGGGGGGTAGGGGTCGAGGACATTACCATCGAGTTGGATTTCGAGTGTGCGAGAGAAGTAGTGGGGTTGATTGTGGCTTTTCGAGGAGGTGTTTGAGTGTAGTGCGCGTGTTGGCTGCACGCGACCAGGCCCGGTGGGACCTGGGTTTGTTGGATGTTGGCGGCGGACGGGAACGTCCGGACGCTCGGAGGGGCGCGGTGTGGCGCGCCGCTCCCCTGGGGGGGATCTTTTTGTAAGCGATGGTTGTTTTTGTTCTTTCGTAGTACTTTGACGGGTACATGTGTGGTTTTCGAAGTGGATGGCGCGATAGCTGTCGGGGGGATGAAATTCAAATCCCTGGAAGCTGCGCCTTTGAGTGTGTACCGTCTGGTGTCGCTACGGATCCACTGACCATTGTGAGCTAGGCTCGGGTGGGGAGAGGTGGATGGTACACGCTGTTCAGCGGCCCTGTCCACCAGTCTAGCGCTCGATGGGAGGCCAGGCCCAGAGCGAAGACGATCGGCGTTGCTCATTCGAGCTACCGACCCATCCCCGGTATGTGGTGTAGTAGTACTTTAGTAGTACTTTGGATCTTTTTACTGTCTTTAGTGACGGATCTGCAACTAATACGTATGCGGTATTACTTACAACAGTTAGTGCTGCTCAACCGTCGTCATCTGTCCTCGAGACACGGCCTGCCTAGCATTGGGTTTCACGACGCGGCTCCTTCTGCATTGAAGAGCTCGTTCTGGCGCGTCATCTGGCTGGTTAGATTAATTATGCATATCTGTACGTACCGGGAGGTACTGGTCGTACTATAGCATCAGCACCATTACAATATTGCAGTAGCGACGTACCCACGAGTATACGTCCGTCCTGTGGAAAAGCACGAATTGGAATCCGTAACGAGTACCTGTACAATGTCCTGCAATGTACTGTTGCAGGACTGTACTCGTCACAGTCTTGTAACATCACAGCTCCTACTGCAAATCCAAAAGCATCCATGTACAAAGTGTACCTTGCGTTAGGAGAAGTGTCAAGAATCACCAAGACTGGTGCACGTACCATCGCGTCTTTAATTTGCTCGAATGCTGACTGGGCTTGAGGGGTCCAGCGAAATTCCGGTGTAATCTTGGTCAGATCCGTTCATGGGGTTGCTAGGGTTGCGAATTGGTTGATAAACGTCCGGTAACATCCAGCAAGTCCTAGAAATCCACGTACTTCTGTCACAGATTTCGGCCGGGCCCCATCATGTAATGCCTCCACTTTGTCGGGGTCCATTCGGATATGTCTAGCTTCCACAACATGTCCCAGGAAGTCGACGCTCGATCGTCCGAAGTCACACTTGGAGAGTTTGATATGCAATTGGTGTCGCTACAACTCTCGTAACACGAGTCGAATATGCTCGAGGTGTTCATCGGCCGTCTTACTGTAGATCAACACGTCGTCCAGATATACCACGCACAACTTGCCAAGATACGGGGCCAAAACTCTATTCATCATCGCTTGGAATCCAGCTGGGACGTTGCAAAGTCCAAAGGGTAGAACGCCGTACTCGAACAATCCGTAATGAGTTCGGAATGTTGTCTTATGTATGTCGCGCTCCTTAACTCGAACTTGGTGATAGCCCTTATACAAGTCCAATGTACTGAAATAATGAGCCCCATTTAGCGAGTCGAGTAATTCATCAATCCGGGGTAACGGTGTACGGTCTTTCCTCGTAAGGTCGTTGAGTTTCCGATCGTCTACGCACATACGCATGGTACCATCCTTCTTGCGTACAAATAAAATCGGGGCACCGTACGGAGATTTAGACGGACGAATCCAAACTTACGTTGTACGGGATACGCCGAAGCGCAACCAACGGGTAGGCTCGGGCAAGCACAGTGTAACGACACGTGTGAGGGGTGCTGCAACAACGGTAGCAGGCTTGAGGAGGTGCTGAGCGACGGCTGCGGACCTTGGGGCTGTAGTGTAGGCAAGTGCAGGGGAGTGGGCGCCAACGGGCGCGCACTTGAGCTAGCAGCGAAAATTTGTGACTCCCTTGCGAGTCACCTACTAGGAGCTACTATTTATAGCCCCATCTAGCGCGAGTGATCCACATGCGCGCATCTTGCACAAAAGCGCACTACTCTACTACATACTATTTCCAATACTCTAATGTACTGAAACTATTATTCCCCTTACTTGATTATCGGCATCCTAAATACCGGTATTTTTGTGCCTCTAGGAGGAGTACTATGTGCCTTTGCGTGTCTTTGAAAAACTAGGTTTGCTTTTAGCTACGCCATTCGCAAAACTAACATTTTATTTGACACTGTTGCACATAAGGGGTAAAAGTTACACGGGTGGCAGGTTCCTGCCGCGTAGTACAATCATGATTCGACGGCGCCGAAAAGGAAGTCGTCGTGCATGAAGTCTCCCAAATGACTCCATTGTAGAGGTTTTTGTAATTAGGTATAGCAATATTTCTCCATGTGTCGGCGGCGGAAGTCACGGGCGCGGGCCATAACCGAGCAGGTGGTGGTCCAAATGAAGCGTTTCAAGGCACGTTGGACTCGTTGTGACGAGAGCTACATAACGGTGTGTCTCTTGTCTATATCTCGGGTGCTTTGGGGTACCGTGAAAACCACCAATCGGGAGCAATTGTGCAAACCGGACGTTGTACCGGAAGTTTACGGGACCGGCATGCGCGCTACCAACGGGTAGGCAAGGGCCAAAACACGGTAACGCAACGTTCGGGGGCAACCGCAACAACGGATGATTAGCTCGTGAGGCGTGAGCGGGACAACGGGCCTCCGGGAGGTAGCAGCAATCTTGCGAAAAAAGTACGGGTACGTGAAGCCAAAACAGAAAATGACGGCGCGGGCCGTAACGGAGCCGTTGATTGGCCAAATGACGCAAAAAAAAGCTCTTGCTACTCGTCTTGGCGAGTTCTACACGACGGTGTGGCTCGTTCTGGAATTTGAGGTGCTCCAAGCTAGGCGAAAAGTAGCCAATCGGTAGCAATGTCGCAAAACTTACGTTGTACGGGATAGGCCGAAGCGCAACCAACGGGTAGGCTCGGGCAAGCACAGTGTAACGACACGTGTGAGGGGTGCTGCAACAACGGTAGCAGGCTTGAGGAGGTGCTGAGCGACGGCTGCGGACCTTGGGGCTGTAGTGTAGGCAAGTGCAGGGGAGTGGGCGCCAACGGGCGCGCACTTGAGCTAGCAGCGAAAATTTGTGACTCCCTTGCGAGTCACCTACTAGGAGCTACTATTTATAGCCCCATCTAGCGCGAGTGATCCACATGCGCGCATCTTGCACAAAAGCGCACTACTCTACTACATACTATTTCCAATACTCTAATGTACTGAAACTATTATTCCCCTTACTTGATTATCGGCATCCTAAATACCGGTATTTTTGTGCCTCTAGGAGGAGTACTATGTGCCTTTGCGTGTCTTTGAAAAACTAGGTTTGCTTTTAGCTACGCCATTCGCAAAACTAACACTCGAACAATCCGTAATGAGTTCGGAATGTTGTCTTATGTATGTCGCGCTCCTTAACTCGAACTTGGTGATAGCCCTTATACAAGTCCAATGTACTGAAATAATGAGCCCCATATAGCGAGTCGAGTAATTCATCAATCCGGGGTAACGGTGTACGGTCTTTCCTCGTAAGGTCGTTGAGTTTCCGATCGTCTACGCACATACGCATGGTACCATCCTTCTTGCGTACAAATAAAATCGGGGCACCGTACGGAGATTTAGACGGACGAATCCAACCTTTCCGAATAAATCTTGTAACTATACCTTAACCTCTCGGAGTTCTGCCGGTGACATGCGGTATGTTCGCTCCTTAGGTGGTTCATCGCACTCAAAGTTAATCTCGAAGTCGCACTCGCGCGTTGGCGGTTGACCGTCAGGCTCCTTAATGATGTCCGTAAACTCGTTCAAGGAATCTCGCAACGAAGTCGTCCACTCATGTTGTTGATCGGTATCGATGTCGTCGACCGCGTCTTGTACTTATCGTAGTCCAATCACGAAGAGGCCCGCCGGTTGTTGCCTACTTAGCAGCTTTGCCATCGCATCCGCCTCCAAGTGATGTACTGCCACAAGTACGGTGTACTCGTCGCCAGACACCATAGCTTCGCCAGTTTTACGGTCGCGAATCGTTTTAGTAGACCAATCTACATCCGGGTTGACGGCTTGTAACCAAGGTTGACCGAGGATAATGTCGAATTTATCCAGATCTGTCATAATTGCGTCCAAACGTATGTCCATGGTCCCTACTGTAAGCACTTCATTCCGTAGTCGATGGCGAGTCGTAGGATGTACTACCATCTGCCAGTTTTAGTAGGTATTTCTCTCCTAAAACCGTTGGAATGTGATGTTCTCGTACACACTCTGCCTTGCAGAATTTTCCGAAGCGCCAGAGTCAACCAAAATACGGCATCGATGTCCGCGTAAGGTGCCTTCCAAAACTAACAAACTCGTTCCAAACTGGGTTGTGGATACGTTTAGCGTCGCAGGAACACTTTCCTCTAGTCGGACGTTCTTGTTCATCCACCCGTCGATCGGTTTTCCAAAAGTCTCGTAACGAAGAGGGAATTGTTGATCTCCACGAACTAGATAGCCCGTACGCCGTGCCGAAATTAATTCTTTCCAGGTAGCCCATACTGCCCGAGAAGTTGACGTAGCATTCGGTATCGATCCGGGTCGAACGCGAGCGATATACACGTATCGCTTATTCTGTCCGGAAGACTCCGTTCCTAAAAGGCGTAAATTTGTTTCAATCACCTTAAATCAAGTTGTCTCCGTAAGAGTTCGCGCTGCTATGCATTTCGGGGTCGCGTCTTCAATCTCTTCCTCGCCACTAGGAAACTAGACCATGCCGGTATCCTCTTTCGTCAATAACACTCGTCGGTCATCGGTAAAAAGAGTCGTCGAGTGAGTCCAGTAGGTCTTCGGTGGGTTCTGCAGGTTCAGGGGCAAAAATCGTACTCGATCGGTGTCGTCGACGTAAACTTGCGTCGTCCATCTTCTCGGTCCAACATCTTGCCTTCTTCCATCTATTCCATCGTCCGTAGGGCATGTAAACACATGTTCTGTTGCCGCCAGCTCGTCGACAAGTCGGAAATTTCGCAATAGCTTGAACCATGGTTTTACCCTCCATTTTGGAACTACTATAACCGCTCTCAGGTGGGGGTGAAACAGTTTACTCCGCTATGGCCCCAAAAATCTTCTAATTCGTTAAATGGCGCATTTAGCCAAATTGTCTAGTACTTCTTTGAATCTCTCTCCTGAAATGGGCGCGCCGGACAGCTAAAATCCTCCGCCACTTGAGAATTAAGGCCGTCATTATCGCTAGCTCCATCTAAGTCGAAAGGTCCGTAGGTCATAGAGTACTTTAGGAAATACCCCCTATTCATCATCCAGTCGCTAAAGTCCTTGCTCCTAAAGACTGGTCTCAATGTCGTTTGAGGTAACGGGTTTCGTACCTTTTTGGTCTTGGTCTCATCTTGAGTTGCGGTAGGAGACGAAACCTCATCTTGCAGCTTGCCGCGAGCCGCCGACTCATGTCTCACTTTCCCGGCCGGGGTTTCCTCGTTATGTCGTTCTTCTTGTTCCTTATGTCTGGGCAGTCGATAGCGATGTGCCCCTTCTTGTATCAAATGAAGCACTTGCCCTCCTTCTTATATCTGTCGACCTCCTCTTGAGTGAGGCGTCGAATCTCGTACAGCTCCCGCGGCTTTTCATAGGTCGCGCCATGCGAATCTTCCTCCGACTCACTGTCGACCTCCTCCGCTGCCTCCGAAAAGTCGCTATCCTCTTCGATGACGTTATGCCGGCCTGTCGAGCGTTGGATCGTCCCAATCTTGGTCTCCGCTGCCTCCGCTCGCAGGGCCGCTTGAGTCGCCTCGTGTAGGGTCTTAGGGTTCTTCATGGCAACCTCCTTATGAATCGAGGGTATCAGACCGCGCTAGAAATCATGTACGCTATCTTTTTCATGACGGTGAGGAAGCTCCAATAATAGTTCTCGAAAATAGTTCGCCTACTTCAGGACCGTGGTTTTCTGTCGCGCCTTGTCCAAATTCAATCTCGCTTGTTCCGCCGGTGTTCTTCCGCAGAATTCCTGAATTAAGGATGTCTCCATCTCAGAAATAACTCCCGAAAATCCTCCACCAACTTTATCTCTAGTCTACGCAACTTGGGAGTACCACCACTTCGATAGTGGGCCTTCCACAAAGCCAGATACCTAGTATCCTCCTCTCTTTTCTTCATGATTAACGCTGTGATACCGTAGATACCCTCGTGCATGTCGGAACCAGTTTCTCAGCTCGTCGATGTTAGTCGTAGCGATGCTCTTGATCTTGGCTGGCTTGACGTCGTTTGGCATCATGCTCGGCATCTCTCGCTTCGTCTCCGATGTAAATTGTTCTCCTCGAAGAAACTATCCGTCTCTCGGCTTATGTTAACTCGTCGGTCCTTCAAAATGTCTGAAACCGTTGTCGACGTGGTCACGCATTTGAGACAGCTCAATCGAAAAAGTGTCAACTCGGTTACTTAGACGTTGTAGCATGTCGGTGACGTGTACCGACATAGGCTCCATCGTGGGACTCGATCCTTCTCGCACTGCATGTCTTCCACCATCCGTCGATGTCGGCTGTGTAAGCCCAGAAGGCCCCTCTGGTCGATCATCGACTTCCTGTGGTAGTCTCTCTCCTGCTCGGTTAGACATATTCGTCTCGTCTAGCTGTTCTAGGGCTCCGAAACCATGTCTGAGGTGCTACTTTGGTTAGGCTAAGTAGGCAACCTTAGACTAATAGTAGAACCTAATCTCTTGATCTAGTTATACAGCGTAGAGAGGATTAATAAGATTGTCTTAGGAACCGGGTTTCTTACAATCTAGGTGTGGCGTAATTCTGGTCTGTACCGGTCAGGGCCTCTCTCCCATGGCCAGTAAGTCCCCGTCTTAAATATAGACGCCTCACGTGTTCTAGAAACAGCCTTAGAACATGTAGCTTGTGCAACCAGCTAACTAAACCAAACTATTACTAGCGATACAAATTATATGAGATTATCTCTGCCGTCTTATCTTACCTTATCGCACAAGCTCGAAGAAATATTTCAAACGAAGTTTCTAGAAGAGATACTGCTAGTAACTCTGTAGCGCCCGGGAAAATACGGCGATACAATGGTATTGCCGTAATGACAATAAAAGAGTCACTGAATATGGCTAAGATACATGTAATGTTATTTATTGTTAGGTTTACCCTAGGGCACGTTTTGCCAAAGATGTCAGCTTGCTTACAATTTGGCTAAAAGACGCCCACAGACAGGGTCTGGGGGTCAATTAGCGCAAGATTATAGGGATGGGTGGGTGGGTTCGCGCGAAGCCTAGATTGGCTGAGCGCGAAAGCAGAGAGTGCCTAGGCTCGTGGCTAGCTACGGCTTATAAGGCACGGGCTAGCTAGAGCTGACCGTTGGGGAAGTCGTTGGTCGTTGGCTGCGTCTAACTGCTCGGGCAAGGTGGTTGCCCTGCAGGTGGGACGCGCCGTTAATTAACGGTAACAGTAACCGCTAGAGTTACTGTCCCGTACACATGATATTGGATATGCAAACCTCTAGATTCAAATCAATCTGACCATTTACCCTAGGGCACGTTTTGCCAGTAACCTAAAGCCAAAGGCTTGCACAGCCAGAATTAGTGTTGCGGGGGGGACGGAGTGAGCCAGCCGAAGAACCGCCAAGCAGCAGGTGATGGGGTCATGGTTGGGTCAATATATTTGCCTTCTGTCACAGAGCTGTTCTTGGCCCAGCCACCCATAAATTTGATTACGGGGAGGGGCGCGCCGATGCAGCTGGCAGCGGACGCCGCGCCTTTCCGTAGGCTGTGCGACGTCCATTGAAAGCCGGCGGGCGCGGACGAGCGGACTGTGAGGAGGGCGAGGGAGAGCCAGGTGGAGACGGTGGACGAGGCACCCCAATCAGCGGAGGGTTCTGTAGGTGAGAAGCTCCAGAAGGCGAGCGGGGGTGGTTTTTTGTAGAACTTGTTGCAGAAAGCCGCGCGCTGCTCTGTGTAGTAGTCGAGCAGGTCCGCTAGGACAGGGTTAGCGGAGATAGGGATAGCGATAACCAGTTTGTCGCTGGCGTCGCGGCGCTGGTCGCCTTTAGATTTCCTAACGAAGAGGCAGATTTGCTGCGAGGGTCGGTCAACCACTAGGTCGCCTGTCTGACAACGGGCGCCAGTTTCGGCCCGGCAGAAAAAGGTGTAATTGACGCACACCGCGAGGCAGGCTCGAAAACGTTGCAGTTGGGAGAACGCTGCAGGTGTCCACGGGAGGGTGAGGTGTAGCGTGTCGGCGGCCTCTAGGATGGTGAGGGCGACGGGCGCGGGTAGCGGAAGGCGCGTGGTGGCGGGGATGAGGCGGTGTTGCAGGATTTCGAGGCCACGCCGGGCGTCCGCCAGGAGGTCGCCCACAGCAATGGGCTGGCGTTGGTGGTCTCGAAAGAACTTGTTTACGGCCGAGAAGTAGGGCTGCAGGGAGCTTGCGGCGACCGTGCCGAGAAGGGCTAGCCACGCGGTGTAGCGGACCATGGTAGCGGGAGTGGCCTGTAGGGGGGCGATATTTTCCTCTGTGCAAAAAATAAAAAATTGCCGCAGCGCGCTCCCGTAGCTGGAGTACGTCGAGGGCGCTAGGGAACTCCTGAGTAGGGCAACCGCCGTAGCCCCTAGCTTGTCCGAACCTAGGAGGTTATGGAAAGTTTCAGCCAGGGAGGCGGACCAGGGCGCCTGTGCTGCTTCGAGGCGCAGGCCGTAGCGGGGCTGTCCTGTACGCAGAGCCGGCCCGCGCTGTACAGGGGCGTTTAATTGTACCGGGCGTAGCGCCCGCCCAATCGCGCCGCGTCGGGTGTAGAGCCACGAAGGGGTTAGAGACGAAAGGCCACGATGCTCCACGCGGGAGGTCCGACCCCCTCGGGCTTGCCTCGCCTGCCGGGAAAGAATAGGTCCCGCGCCGCTGGGAAGTGTAGTGTTTCGGTGGCCAATCGAGTGAACGCGTGGTACCACGGTTTGTTGGGCCAAAAGGGGGCGATGACCGTGGCAGAGGCTCGGGCTTGGGCGAGTTTCGCCGCGAGGGCGGGGAGGGCAGACCAGGGGGGGTTGCAGTAGTTGTTTTCTCGGCGCCACGCGTCGTCGGACAGGCGTAGGGAGTCGACGTCCTCGCACAGTGGGTCGCGCCAGCGGGCGTTGAAGCGGGGAAGTTGCGCGTTGAGCATAGACGCGAAACGGTCGATAGTGTGCGGCCCCCACCGGCGTTGCAGGTGGGAGAATACACGAGGGTTGAGCTGCCAGTCCTCGTAGTCCAGCTCGCGGCTGAGCTTGTCGGCCCATATATTCGCCGCCGAGCGGATGTAGCGCGGTCGGATGTTGATGTCGTTGCTGTCGAGGAGGTACCATAGGCGACGGAGTTCGGCCATCATGGCGGGAGAGCGCGAGGTGAGCTTGGTGAGGGCGGCGACTACCGCCGTGTTGTCCTCGTGTAGGAGGACTTGCCGGCCTTGGAGTTGGGGGAGAAAGGATTCCACCGCGTGTCGCACTGCTCGAAGTTCTTTCCACGTGATGTGTTGTTGGCGGTCGGTAGCGTCCCAAAAACCCCGGGCTTGATAGTTGGAGTCCTCGTTTAGAACGGCACCCCAACCGTAAGCGCTCGAGTCGGCGTGGAGGTAGGCGGTCTCGATAGGTTTGTAGATGGACCGGCCGTTGTGCTGAGTGGGGACCGTGCGCCACCACTCGAGGTCTCGGCGTAATTGGTGGGTGAGTCGGACGCGTCCGCCCCATCCAACCCGTGTGGCTAGCACGTCGTGGAGTTCGCGCAAAAAGAAGCGCGCGGGTGCGATTGCGAGGTAGAGGAACTGCGCTTTTCCGGCGAACGCCGCAAGGTGGCGTGTAGGAAGCCACCGGGCGTTGGAAGCCGCCCGTCCGAGTAGGGAAGAGGCTTGTTGCGCGAGCTGGTGGAGCTTTGCGGGAGGGGCGCGAAACATGCCGTGTTGGAGGTCGACCGTTAATCCCAAGTGGTCGCCGACTTGAGTCGGCGTCCAAACGCCTTTCTTGGGGTTGCGTTCGAGGCCGAGGGTGTCGAGGAGGGATTGGACACGCTCTCGTAGTAGGAGGGCGTCCGCGTAGGAGTCGGCGAGGAAAAGGAAGTCGTCCATGTAGGGGAGTAGCCGGGTCCCCCGCCATCGCGCGTTTCGGAGGAAGCGCTTTGTAGGGCGGCGACTGTGGAGGGGGGTAGTCGCTGGCATAGGTTGCGGAGGGCGTCGTAGGTGGTTCGTGAACACCTGGGTTAGCTTGCAAAAGTAGTAAGCCGAGCCCGACCAGCCCATGGGAAGGCAGGCTAGGCGCCATAGCGTGCCGCGGTAGTTGACCGTGAAGAAGTCGCGGTCTTCCTCCCGGATGCCAAGGGTGTAGTACCCGTCGGCAAGGTCGAGGGAGACGAAGTAGTCGCCCGGACGCGAGAGGTGACGTAGGTGCTTGAGCGTCTCGCATGTCATGGTGAAAGTCGAGCAATAACGGTTGAGTTCTCGGAGGTCGATAATCAAACGCCATTGGTTGCACCCGGGTTTTGGAACTAGAAACATCCGGGAAACGTAGCGAGGGTTGTCCGCTCGTTCCCACGCACCGCAAGCCTCGAAACGGGGAAGCTCCGAGTTTAGAAACTCGAGTTGGGCCGGCGTCGCGTCGAGCATAGAGATGCCGTGGTTGAAGGGCTTGGGGCGTAGGCCGTGCTTGAATTTTACCCGGACGCCATGGCGGATCCAATTTAGGACTTGGCCGCTCGCGCCGATGCGCTCCCACTCCCGCCATCTTCGACGCACGCGGTGGCGCATGTAGGAAGATGTCGGGGAGCAGGAATCGGCGCGGCGGGCCACACCGTCATTTCTTGGTCGGTTTAGCCGAGTCGGTCGGCTTGGGAGGCGCGGTGGCGCGGGCTGCCGCTGCTGCTGCTGCTGTGGCTTTGCGTTTGTCGGCGGCGGCCTTGCGGGCTCGTGCGTCGGGACCGGGGGGCCTGTCCGGGGTGACTTTGGCGAAGGCAGCACCGGCGGCGGCCTTGCTGGCGGCGTGTAGGCTGACCTCCAGCGTGCGGTCGACGAACGCTTGTCGAAGCGCATCCAATGTGCCGGAGACCGCGGTAGGGCGCGGTCGGCAAAAGCGCTCGTGGGCCAATTCGGCAAAGACGCGGTCCGCATCTGTGCTCGTTTGTCCGCCCTTGGTGAGGCGGAGGAAGCCCAATCTAGTACGGGCGGCCTCCTCCGTCGCCATGTGGGTGCGATGACCCGCTCGGATGAGGGTAATCGCTGCCGTCTGCTCTGCCGATAGAGGTGGGCCTTGTGACAGCGTGTCCAGAGCCTCGCCAATTGCCGCGTTGGCGCAGCTGTCGAAGAAGGCATAGCACCCGATGTGTAAGTACTCGTCGTAGGCGGCTTGGGTGCGCTTGTCGCTTAGAGTACGGGCGGTGTCGTCTGTGAGGGTCCACAGACGGGGCTCTTCGACGTCACGAGGGGGACGTTCGAGGCCGGCCGGGATGACTTCGCCGTAGTAGGTGAAGTCGACGAAATCGGTCGCGGAGGGATCGGGTTCGTCGTCGAGCAGGTCGATAGGTGGCTCGGGGGCCGCCTTACCACCCTCCGTCGCTGTGGTCGCGTCGGTGGGAATGGACTGCTGTTGATTGGTAGCAGCAGGGATGGTTGTCGTCTCTCGGAGCTGGGCGAGTAAGGCAGCGTTAGCCGCCAAAAACTGTTCCGTTATCCGTTGTTCCGATGCCAAAACTGCCGTACGAATCTGTTCGGCTGTGCGTTGTTCGATTGAGGTAGCGTGAGGGTCGGCCGCTGCGGCGGATGTAGACTGCTCGGGCTGCATATTGGGGAACGCTGTAGCTGAACGAGGGGAAGTGTCGCGTGACGCTCGAGTGCGCATGGGACGAAAGTAAGATTGACACCCTACTCGACTACTAGAGTCGAGACTGCATTCGCGCGAAGCCTAGATTGGCTGAGCGCGAAAGCAGAGAGTGCCTAGGCTCGTGGCTAGCTACGGCTTATAAGGCACGGGCTAGCTAGAGCTGACCGTTGGGGAAGTCGTTGGTCGTTGGCTGCGTCTAACTGCTCGGGCAAGGTGGTTGCCTTGCAGGTGGGACGCGCCGTTAATTAACGGTAACAGTAACCGCTAGAGTTACTGTCCCGTACACATGATATTGGATATGCAAATCTCTAGATTCAAATCAATCTGACCAAAAAAATAATGTCAGATAGTACCACTGGCATAAATGGGCTAGGATATGACAAACAATTTTTTTTAATACTGTATGCAAAAAAACATATAGAATCAGAAAATAATAAATATGTTCACGTGTACGTTTAAGACGGTATCGCTATTGCCAATGGAGAGGTCGGGATTAGTGGTTCACGGCACCCGCCGGCAGCGGAACGGCGGCGGCCCCGGAGTGGGTGCGCTCGCAAGCCCGTCGGCATCCCCTCACCTCCCCGAGTCTCCGTGGTGGGCGCTGGAAACCCCGTAGCCGTGCCATGCTTGGCACGGTAGCGGGCTGAGAGGGTCGATAGCGCGATCCGTGGGATCAACAGATGTGGGGAAAGCCTTGTACAAAGTGCTTTAAAAAAAAAAATCTGTGCAATACCGGCGCCAAGATCTCCCGCTCGGCCCGTTTGATATGTTTTTTCGCAGTCTAATACTATTGGATGCAGTCCTACTTTGACGGGGTGGGGCATGCACCTCAGGAGCGTTTGATAGCGAGGAGGGTACGGCCGTATCATCGGTGGAACGCGGGCGTCGGGGCAGGTGGTGGCCAGCCGGGAAGCGGCGCCAAGAAAGGGCGTTCGCTAGCCGTTGACCAGCCATGTGCCATTCGAACCTTCCCGGGGATGAGGCACGACATGGCACAGGCCGGTGGCCGGTCGCATGCGGAGGAGCGGCTGGGTGAGGCCGCGGCAATCCTTAGGATCAGCCGCCGCCGGAAAGCCATGTACCGAGGGCTTTTTTGGAAACTAAAAGAATGTCCGTACCCGGCGTCGAGCTAGTTGGGAAGCAGCACTAGGGCAAGGCGCTCACTTACTTAGTGCTACGTCGAAAGGCTACCTCTCCCGGGGGGAGGCGTAAGCTTAGGCGGCAAGGAGGTTGGTCGCGACGGGGGAACGACACGATCTAGCGACGACGACCCTCGAGGTCGGCGCCGCTGAAAACCACGTACGGAGGGTCTTGACTAGTTTCCGTGCACCCGAGGCCCGAAGGATCCGGCTACGGTTACCTGCCCCCCCCCCCCTCTTTCGACACCCACTACTCCGACAGACCTACAGACAGGGAGTGTGGGCCCGGGAGAGCGCGGAGGCCCCAACCTCAAAAGAGGCTGCTCGGTGGACGCGCGATCAAAGGAGGGGGGGTACATGTGCAAGTCGGACTATCAGACAAATACCCGGGTACGAGATAGAGGAAAATCGGGGAAATGACTGGGGAAAATTCAGGCGCTGAGGCACGAGCGCCCATTTGCCCCCTATGTCTATGTGTCTCGGTCCCCCCACCTGCCCTCGAGGTGACGGGGGACCTCGACAAGGAGGACCGTCGCGTCGGTAGACGCGGCAACGACCTTGGGGCGGGGCCACGGGATGCGGCGGCGGGATCGACGAGCGACCACGTGAGGAGGGGTTTCTTGCCAGCCTTTCCCCTCCTATCTTCGGCAAGACCGAAGTCACGCGGGAGCTAGATTAGGCTAGCCCGTAGCCCTTCCCGAACGCCGATCGGCCTAGGCCGGTCGGCACCCCGGATCGGTGGGAGTGGGCCGTGCATCGTGAAGGTCGAGCAGCAGTTTAGTTTTGCATTTCATCTTGACAAGTGGATTCATTATTAGATATGTTTTCTAGATCACAAAATTATCACGATGTTACTGCTTAGGCGGGGGGCTGTGGCAATTGCTGTGATTGCTTACAGTTTTTAAACTCCCGAGGAACGTCGACACACATTGCAAATAGGTGTGTCGATAGGTGTACCTGGTCGAAGAGACCCGGTTTTATTATCCTAATCGTAAGTCATGTATGGCTGAGAATGGAGGGCCGATAGATGGCTGCCGCTCAAGTATACATGTTCGCTATGAACAAGTTCAATTTCAATAGTTGTTCACGGTCTAGCCCCTGCCAAATGAGTCCTAGAATGGCAAAGCAGGGAGGGCCTAGAGACATCCGCCGGTTTAAACTGATATTGTTGTAAACAATTTCAATTTCGATTTCCATTTTGTTCACCAAGGAATTTAAAGCTACAAATTTGGACTGTAATGTTCTGATTTCTACAATGCATCGCCTCAAAGTCCATCGCATTTCCCGCCATGTTGGCAAACTTATGACACGACTTCTAGCTTGTAATATTTGTCCCAAAAGCAACTATTCAATATCATCACAGCGAAACTTGTCCATGTGAAATGTTGTAACACATTGCCCACCAATTGGTGAGAACCCAACCGTGTGCAACACCATGAATGGTTTGCCAAGCATGGGTCATGCAAATGCGCATGCGAGTGAGCGAGTCACGCTGCAGCTCCAACATGACAAAAAATTGTAAATTATGCACGCTTTGTTTATATGTGCCCATTGAAAGACTTCTCGTGGTGGTTGTCTCTTACACACAAAATATAGTTGGTTCCGCACATAATAACACATTTGCTATGCACGCGTTCCACGTATATCTTTGACTACTAATAGCACATTCCCCTCCTCTCCCCTCCCCGTCATTACACGTATTTGCAACATCACAACCAATAATCGTGTTCACAAGCGTTGCATTGCGACCGACATCTCACATTGTTTGCGCACGTTAACTCTTATGTTATTCATGTTCATGTCATGTTCCCGCACGGAACCACCTAATGTGCTAAACCTGTCTTCGCGGGCTCCGCACACCACTTGTAATCAGTCCTTCTCTATTTTATTTCTTGTCCCAGCTTATTCTTGCTCGGGTTGTTACTCCGCCTTGCACCTCGGCGTACTTCACCTCGGCGCATTGCTAGCCCGCCCGGCCGCACTGCGCTGCCCCAGGCCCCATCTCGGCCGACTACTATCCCGATTGCGCTGCGGCAATGCCCCATCCCGGCCGACTGCCATCCCTGGTGCGCCGCCGCCACGGCCGACTAGCATGCGATGCTGCGGAACAAATTACATGTTACATGTTCTAGATACACTTTTCGTCTTTCTCTTAGCCTTCGAACAAACGTATATATCTTTTGAACTAGTTTGTAACATGTAACATGTTACTTTTAAAGAAGAAAAAAAATGCATGGACCCGGTGCTAACGCACCTACTCACGCACACCGGGAGCCTCCACGCCGCCAACCATGTTACCTCCACCGTGCGCCTCGACCGCCACCGCCGAGCGCCCCGCGACCGCAAGCACTGATGCCCCATCATGGCTGACTGCCATCCCGGCCGACTGCCATCCCGGCGGATTGGCATGCGTTGATGCACGTCTTCGTGCCGGTCGGTGGTTCACTAATGCGTGTTCCGCACTCCCCGTTGCAGGGTCTGCTCGTGCCGGTAGGTAATGCACTGATGCTCGTTTTGCACGCCCCGTTGAATGGTCTGCTCGTGCCGGTCGTAGCGATCGATGGCGCAACACATTCCCGCCGACTAGGATGCGCTGCTTCACCTCCTTGCGCCGGCCGGCTAGCATGCGTTGTTGTTGATGATGTTGTCCATCCCAGCGCGCGGCGCTGCCGCGGAACAATTTACGTGTTACATGTCTTTCCGAAACTTGTTGTCTTTCTCTTAGCCTTGCCTTCAAACGTCTTTATTTTTTAAACCAACATGTAACCTATAACTTGTTACTTTAAGAAAAAATACTAAAGGGATACGGGGGACCGGTGCTAACGCCACCGGTGCTAACGGTCACACGCACCGGGAGCGCCCCGCCGCCCAACATGCTACTATCTCCGCCTCGCTTACCGATCGCCACAGCCGACCGCAACCACTCACGCTACGATCGTGCACGCGCGCATCCCTCCGCTCCGCCCTCCATTCGCACTCGCCCTCGCACGCATGCGCCCCGCGCTCGCCGACTCGCCCTTCTTTCGCTCGTATCCGCTCTTAAATAAATGCGAGAGAATAAGGTGTAAATTTGAAAATGATGATTACATGTTCTAAATCAAATACCGGCAGCAAAGTGAAATCGTAACCGTCGTCTATGATGCGTAGCCCCACGTCGCCGTGCAGTTTGCCCTTTTCCGGGGACATGCCTCGCCTCAGACACGGCGCCCAACTTTGAGCGGATCAAGCGCCAGAGCTTGGT
Source organism: Tetraselmis chui (assembly GCA_026401115.1). NCBI lineage: Eukaryota > Viridiplantae > Chlorophyta > Chlorodendrophyceae > Chlorodendrales > Chlorodendraceae > Tetraselmis > Tetraselmis chui. The sequence goes on from JAPMLY010000780.1 coordinate 17,782, forward strand.
GCTAGATGTCCTCAAGCCGCGAGCAGCCGCCGCGGCGTCGAAGTTCATGAAGGCGTCCGGGGGCGCACTCGCGAGCCATTCGCTACTTGTTGATATCCCTTAGTGGGTTTTATACTTGACACATCTGTATGCTAGACTCCGGGGGAGTCTTGGCCCTCCACCTATAGTAGACGCACGTGGTGCTCCGTGCGTGGAATTCATATATACAAAATGTTCCTATCGGTACTGACTTTTGGGGCGGTAATTTGATAAGGTGTACAACTCCGTTCCGGGAGGTGTGGGTTCTAACCCCACTCATGTCACCTCCGTAGCTCTTAACAAGGTATGGGCCTTCCGCGTTCAATGCGGGGTTTACTAGAGTTACCGGTCGAAATTCATGGGGTGATGCCCATTAAGGGGGAGGACTGATATCCCTTAGGGCGCCCGCCGGCGGCGCAGCGGCGGCGGCCTCGGAGTGGGGTGCGCTCGCAGGTCCGTCGGCATCCCCTCACCTCCCCGTGGTGAGCGCTGGAAACCCCGTAGCCGTGACATGCCTGGCACGGTAGGGGGCTAAGAGGGCCGACAGCTCGATCCGCGGGATCAGCAGCTGTCGGGAAAGCCCTGTACAGAGGGCTTTTGAAAAAATAATTTCTGTGCAATACCGGCACCAAGATCTCCCGTTCGGCCCGTCCGATATGTTTTTTAGCATACAGATACTACTAAAAACAGTCCTACCTCGAGGGGGTGGGACATGTACTTCAAAAGCGTTTGGTTGCGAGGAGGGTACGGCCGGATCATCGGTGGAACGCGGGTGTTGGAGTTGGTGGTGGCCAGCCGGGAAGCAGCGGCAGGATAGGGCGCTCGCTACCCGCCGACCAACCCTGTGCCAGTCGACACTTCCCAGGGGGGGAGGCAAGACATGGCACATGCCGGTGGCCGGTCGCGGGCGGAGGAGCGGCTATGTGAGGCGGCGGCGATCCTTAGGATCAGCCACCGCCGGAAAGCCTTGTACGGAGGGCTTTTTGGAAATTAAACTAATGTCCGTACCCGGCGTCGAGCTAGTTGGGGAGCCGCACCAGGGTAGGGCGCTCACTCGCGAGCCGCCACGCCGACATGATACATCTCCCGAGGGGGGAGGAGTAGGCTTGGGCGGCAAGGAGGCATGTCGCGACGGAAGGAGCGACAAGATCTAGCGACGACGACCCTCCGGGTCGGCTCCGCCGGATAACCCCGTACGAAGGGTTTTGACTAATTTCCGTGCACCCGCGGCCCGACGGATCCGGCTACGGCGACATGACCCCCCCCCCCTCCTCGATACCCACTATCGGATAGACGAGACCCTTGCGGGGGGGCATGGGTGAGTGCGGAGGCCCCAACCTCAACAAAGTCTACTAGGTGGACGTGCGATCAGAGGGGGGAGGGTACGGACGCAGGCAGGTACCCGGGTACCATACAGAGGGAAAACCGGGGAAATGAGCGGGGAAAATTCAGGTGCGGAGGCAGGAGCGCCCATTTTTTCTATGTCTATGTGTCTCGGTCCCCCCCACCAGCCCTCGAGGTGACGGGGGACCTCGACAAGGAGGACCGTCGCGTCGGCGGATGCGGCGGCGACCTTGGCGGGGCTTACGGGATTGGGCAGCGGGATCGACGAGCGACCACGCGAGGAGGGGTTTTTTGCCAGCCTTTCCCCTCCTATCTTCGGCAAGACCGAAGTCACGCGGGAGCTAGATTAGGCTAGCCCGTCGTCCCTCCCGAACGCCGACCGGCCTCGGCCGGTCGGCACCCCGGTTCGGTGGGAGCGGGCCGAGCATCGTGAAGGTCGAGCAGCAGTTTAGTTTTGCATTTCTCGACAAGTGGATTTATTTTTAGATCTGTTTTTTTTTATTACAAAATTATTACGCTGTTACTGCTTAGGCGGGGGACTATTGCAATTACTGCGGTTGCTTACAGTTTTTTAAACTCCCGAGGAGCGTCGACACACAGTGACGCTAGGTGTGTCGATAGGTGTACCTGGTCGAAGAGACCCGGGCTAAACTCGCTTATAAGTCCTGTATGGCTTGGTATAGAGGCCCGAGAGACAGCAGTCGGTCTAGTTTGCCGGCACATGTTGTGGATAATTTCAATTTCAATGATATCCCTTAGTGGGCATGATACTTGACACATTTGCATGCTAGACTCCGGGGGAGTCTTGGCCCTCCACCTATAGTGGACGCACGTGGTGCTCCGTGCGTGCTTGAACATGCACAAAATGCTCCTATCGGGTACCGACTTTTGGGGCGGTACTTGGATAAGGCGTACAACTCCGTTCCGGGAGGTGTGGGTTCTAACCCCACTCATGTCGCCTCCGTAGATCTTAATACTAACGCCAACTTCCGCCACCTCGTTGCCCTGGCACCATCTCTTGGTGTGCTCGGCGATGGAGGGAGTGAGAGCTGGGAGGGTGCCGACGTAGGCGTAGCGCACCATGTAGGCGAAAGCTGCCCCTACCTCCGGGCGCAGTACTCAACCCTTTATAATGTTGTCGCCCGGGAGGACGTGCTTCATGTGCTTGTACTTTTTGTACTTCTCGCCCTCGAGGTAGCGGTGGCACATCTCGATGAACACCCCCCGGTTATGCGCGGCGTCGTCCGTCTTGATGTTCAGAGTTGCCGGGAGATGGTTCGCAAACGCCCACGGGGTGCCCTCCATTCTTAAATGGATTTCGTCCTTGTGTTTTGGCGATTACAAAAGGTGTCGCCGCCCCTAGAAAAGTCCCGGATGGCGCTGTTGTCCAACACGACGCCTTTCCCCACGGTCAACTCGGAGGTGGCCATCATGCATGGGTGCATAGTGGCCACCATCCACGACAGGGTCTTGGCGGCGTCCCAAGAGTTGCTGTGGGAGCAAATGGGGTTCTTGAAGCATAGGTCACCGGTGTAGCCCTCAAAGGCATACTTTTTTATGTCCACCCACACTCTCGCACCGTATGTTCTCGTCCCCAAATGTAAATAATTAGCGCTTGTCCTCGACGTCGTTGGCGCAGGAGCGGCGGGTGTTGTGGAGGATAAGATCCCCGTTCTCGAGGCCCAACACGTCGTCGACCATCCACTTGCGCACCTCGGCGACAAGCGCTTCCACGCTGCGCCGGGCCACCTCCGTCGTTGGGTAGTCGTGCGACAGCTTGAAGAACAGAATAATGTCGGGGGATAAGGGCAACACGGTGTTCGTCGTGATGTTGAAGACCCCGTTGTTCTACGCGAGGCGGCGCTTACTGCTCGCTCCGCATCCAGCATGAACATCGGGTTTTCTTGACGTTATCCGGGACATGCACCATCAAGCGGTTCTGGAGGGAGGTCGACTCCGCACGCATGCCGAGGGACTCTTCTCCGCACTGCTCGATTAGCTCCCGCACGGCATCGTCGATCTTGCCGTACGCCTTGTAGATTCTTTCTGCCGGGTGGTATATGAAATCCGTCATCTCGCACTTCACCATCCGCACGCCCTTCATCTTTAGCCACTCGACAAACGCCTTGGATTCCTTGAGGTCCAGCAGTCTTGACGGCGCGGGGCAGGCATTCAGGTTGTGACTCTGAAGCATACGGACGATGTCCGCCATCGCCGGCTCAGACAGCCCCTCCCGTGTGGATGAGTAGGAACTCAGATTCCGGCGACTGGCTTGGCCGGCGGGAGGCCACCACTACTTGGTACTCGCGCGGTGAGTCGGCCGCGGCCCAATAGTAGAGGCTCCCGATGCCGACGGCGCTGGCACGGCCGGCGTCGGTGGAAATGTATACCTTCTCGCAGTCGCGCGCCTCGAACTTGGCCACGCATTTGCGCGACCGCTCCTTTTACGCCTCCTGCCCGTCCAGCGAGCGCCCTTAGACGCCGCCGAGCGCGAACCCCATGCGCAGCCAGCGGAGGCGGACATCCGCTCTCATGATGAGCGGCAGCAGCATGGCGGCGTCCGCGAAGCTGGCCGCGGGCTGCTCCGGGCTGCTCGCGACCGGCGGGGCCGCGGCGGGCGTCGACGAAATGCGGCCCAACACATGCTAGTCCTCGTTCACCACATGCACGACGTAGTCCCTCACGTCGTCGTCCGGCTGTTCCATCGTGAGCAGCTGCGTGTCCGCCGCGTCCTTCCGGCCGTTGACGGACGCCAATAGCCGGCGCCGCGAGTACATGGACATGTACCACGGGATGTGCTCGCGCAGGTGAATTGCGTACGCCGCGTTCAACGGCCCCGGGATAGACGTGAAAAGCAAGCTGAGGCCGGAAAATAATGGCGGAACGACATCGTGCAGCGACTGTCGGGCGTCTCGCCGTGCCGAGTAGCTGTCTTGAACGCCATTTCTAGCTAAATCTTTCCCGCCTCCGCGAGTCCGCTAACCAGCATTTTCAGCATTTCCGCCTCATACCGCACGTAGCACGCGATGCGATGCTATTCCCCCGCCGACGACTCGGCGCCGGGGTACTCTCCACCGTAAAGAAATAGCTGCGTCTCACAACTGTGCTCGAGCAACTAGCGCCGGACGTTGTCTTGGTAGCGCTTCTCGGCGAGCGCCGCGAACGGCACCATCTCCACCGGAGGCCACTGGATCAAGGTCACGAACTTAGCGGAGGGGGGGGCGTGGCGGCGGTTGTACAGCACCCCGCAGAAAGAATTCGGTAGCTGTCCCGAACGAAGCCCCCTCTCCGATGCGCGAACTCCTCCGCATCCGCAGCCACCGCCCGCTTCAGCGCTTGCTTCCGGTGGGAGCGCTCGAGGTTGGTCGCCTTCCGCATCTCCGTATTGCGTTGGTAGTAGCTATGCGAGCTTCTCGAGGTGGAGGAGGCTCACTCGTGCGAGGCGCATCAGCTCGCCACCCGTAAGCCGCTCAAAGTAATTGGAGGAGGACGCTGTCGCTCGCTCGGTTGCCCCCTAGCGGAGAAAGTAATCCTCCGGCCGCGCGTTTCCGTCTCCGCCGCCTCCGGGACAGAAAGAATAATTATCTCATGTGACGCCAAGAAGCGCCCGCCGCTATGCTCGACTCGCCCAAAACCAAGCGTGCATGCGCCAAGGCGCAGTACGCCGCTAACGCCGACAAGCAGTGCCTAAAGGCGAACCTCGGGAGCATCATTAAGGGAGCATCATCAAAAAGAAGCCCAGCGCCGCGACGCTCGCGGCCTATGGGTGGGGTGAGCGCGAGGTGAACCGCATCCGCGCGCTGGACGTGTTAGCACTAGCATCCCGTTGCATAGTACTTATATACAAGGTAGCTATTTGTCATTCTAGTACTTAGTGTTATGATATTAGCGGTACTCTATTCCCTATTAGTGGCGGTCGGCCGGCCCTGCCGGTGCCTTCGATGGCCGCCATCTCTCTCCCCTCACTTCTCTAGTCACCACAGCCGGCCCCGTTGTGGGGCCGGCACAACCTCCGTGTAACTATCCGTTCCCAACTCTTACATGTTATGGGCCCTCCACCAAGTTACACTAGAGAAGAGCGTGTGTAAAGCGCTCGGCGCCACGCTAGTCCTACCTACTCCCACGTAAAAAAGAGTAGAGCGTGTGTAAAGCGCTCGGCGCCACGCTAGTAATTCATCGTCCCACCGACCCCACGCTTTGCCTTCGAGCTAGTTGTCCGCGACTGTCCTACCATCTCCCACGTAAAAAGGAGAAGAGCGTGTGTAAAGCGCCCGGCGCCACGTTCGCCCCACCCAGCTTTCTGTCTCACCTAGCCTTCAGCCTACCGATGCTCTCGACCGGATCCGGTTTTTCAGACCGACCCGCGAAAATTCGGCCCGTGCGTACTTTAATTAGTACTGTTATTGTTTTTTCCCGAGGCAATGCCGCAACGCTCACCTTACTTAGTGAGGAGCTTAACTTTCCCACGGCGAAAAGGGGGAGTCAACACGAGCGCCCGTCTATGTTTTTTGCGTGCCTACACGCTCCTAACGGCCTTGTTGGCTGTGCTTCTTCCTCGCCGGTCGCTCTCATGCGTCGGCTAATTCCCCCTTATGCGTCGGCTAATTCCCCCGTGGACAGTTTTTCCCGCTACATGTCAGACTAGTACATTCCGCAGTACATTTGGAAGTGCTTCATATCGGCAACTCGCCGGTAGCAGCACGTTCTTGTGAGCGCATGTCGCTACACCTACCCGGCTTGAGACACACGCTACAAGCACTACACCTTCTACCAAGATGACACCTTCCTCAACGCAAGCTAGGACGACGTCAAGACCTCGGCTACCTTGAGGGGGGGTGTTAGCACTAGCATCCCGTTGCATAGTACTTATGTACAAGGTAGCTATTTGTCATTCTAGTACTTAGTGTTATGATATTAGCGGTACTCTATTCCCTATTAGTGGCGGTCGGCCGCCCCTGCCGGTGCCTTCGATGGCCGCCATATCTCTCCCCTCACTTCTCTAGTCACCACAGCCGGCCCCGTTGTGGGGCCGGCACAACCTCCGTGTAACTATCCGTTCCCAACTCTAACAGGACGAAGCGTACCGCGCCTTGCTAGAGGACAGCCACGGGGTCGACTTGAAGGCGGTGTTCGCCGGCAAGGCCGCGCTTCCGACCATCAACCTCCCACGCGTGCAGGTCGCCGCGGCGCTGATGCCGCCGCCCCTCCCCGACAACCCGCAGTGCCTCCAAGAGACACCGAAGAAGGGCATCGGCACGCCTATCTCGTGGGCTCATATCGACACGTTGCGGAGCGGGGACGTCCAAATACACAACATAATGGGCAGCAACTCCGCGCGCGAGGTGATGCGCGACGGCATGTTGGTCGCCGAGGTGAACTCCAAAGGGTACCTCGATGCCGTGCGCCGCACCTTCAGGCAGATGCGCACGGAGATCACGGACGCGCAGCCCGCCGACAACGTCGTCCTGGCTTTGCGCGACGCGCCGACCCTCATGGCATGGCTTCGCCAAAAATACTCCAAGTCGATCGTGCAAGTGGAGGCCGACGCCACAGTCATAAACAGCGCCGTCGGCGTGGTGGCCGGGCACGACGCGGACAAAAACGAGAAGTTGTCCAGCGGGGTGGTGGCTACCTCCAACGCCGGCGCGCGCTCCCGGGCACGCACCAAGTTGACGGTGTTGAAGAAGGTGACACTGACGTACTCCACGGAGTCTGGCCACATCGCGACGACCTCCAACGCGTCGGGCACCTTCCGGGACAGTTTCGGGACGGACGTCTTGTAGACCTGCCAAGGCGGCGTCGGCGAGGGCGAAGTCAACATTCAACATGTGACACAAGCGGGCAGAGAGGTCTAGGACAACAATGCGAAGAGCGACTTACACACCGTGCCTAGCTACGATATGATCGTCCGCTACCTCCCCCGCGCCAAGGCCGGCCTCGGCTTCTCCACCACGTGGCTCGCCGCTTTCCCGCAGGTGATCATGCTCGGGCTAAGAGACAACCTCGGCGGCATCAAGATCTGCACCGACGACGGGCGCCGCCTGGACCCGAGCGTCGGCAACTCCTCCCGCGACGACTAGTACAACCGCCGAACCGGGGAATTCGACATTGTGCACTTCAAGACCGGCAAGAGCCGCTCCGGTACGCCGTACTCCTTTGACATGAGCAAGCACCCCGTCGTCAAGGCCGCCGTCGACGAGACGCTCGCGCCGGGCCAGCCCGAGGCACGCAGCAAGTGGCTGGTGGGCGTGGGGCGCAAGAAGGACGGGCTACCACTGCCCGCCGGGCGGCAGGTGAAGAAGGCCTTCCCCACCGCCGGGCTCGTCCTCCGGCAGCTGAACAAGGGGCGCCTCATCGACACCTCCGTCACGACGCTCGACGTGCGCCACGTGCAAGTGACTTAGAAGCACCACGAGATGTCACGCCGCAAGCCGTCGCTGACGGCGACGCAGATTAACGAGCAGATGACCGGGTTCTTCAACTACGGAAGCGACGTCAACATCGGCTACCTCCGCAAGCCCTTGGCCACGGTCGACACCCCACGCGCCATCAAGGCCAAGACCGGCATGCCGGTGGCCCTAGCAGCGACCCCGGCGGCGACTCCAAACCTGAAAATCGTGCAAGAGGCGATCACAGCGCTAAACGAGCGGGGGGAGAGCAACACGAAGGCCGCCCCCCGCCGCCCCCGTGCACCGAAGAAGAAGACGCCGCTCGGGGCCACAGTGCCGCCGCTGTCGAAGAGGGCTGCCGCCGCCCGAAAGCGTCGCAGCCCGTCGCCGCCCAAGCCGGCTGCCCCGCCGCCGGCGCGCAACCGCGTGCTGACGCAGCGGGCGGTGGAGTCGGCGCATGAGGAGCGCGCGGGGCGCCGCCTCTGCGGTTTGCAAGATTGAGCCGGTGGCCACCATGGTGGTCCCGCCCGTGCGTAGCGCGCTCGAGGCCAACGTTGACTGTTGGCCGCCGATCGTTGCGACTAGGCACACTTCACCACGCAGTCCTCCTACGGTGCGTAGACGCTGCTCGTGGGCAAGAGCGGCACCGCCGGCGCACTTTGTGTAACCACTAGCGGTCCGGAACCGAGAGCGAGCGACGTACAATTCGTCGCGCCCAGCGCGAATGTTCCGTCGGACAGCCAGCATGAGAACAATAAATGTATACTCGTGGAGGGTGGCAGCCCCGCCGGCAGGGTGACCCGCATGGCCCGATCCTGCGTCAGAGTGCAGGCATGGGCAACCATCTCGCTCACGATTTGACTCACGCGGAAGGGCACCTCCCCCTGCGCCATCCCCGCGGCGACAGCGAAGGAGACGGCGAGCCTATCGAATAGTGCGGCGACTTCGTTGTATGCGTACACCTCCGCGTCCGAGGTGGCGCCGGCGACGGCTTCATCCACATACTGCCTTGTGGTTGTGTCGGAAACGGCGTCGTCAACGTGTCCTTTGTCGCGGCGTTGGCGTTATTAGCTATCGGGGCGGCGATATTTGTCACGCGACTGCCACCCGCGCTCGTCCCCAAGACAGTCACGATTAGCTCGCCGTTGACACGCAGCCCGGAAGTGAGCACGCGTCGCCATAGGGCGCCGAAAGAGTTGAGGTCGAACGCGGCCTTTCAGATGTGTGCGGAGTCGCCGCTTCTGAAGTTGTTGCTGCCGATCGTCAACGCGTCCGTGGTGCCGCCGAGGCTGAAGTAGTTGATCCACGGCGGACGCCCAGGGAGGTCGAGCCACGACGCCGTCGCTCCGTTGCACGCGACGTAGAACCGCATGAACTCGTATGTCACGGCTTCGTCGTCGTAGTGCGGCATCCTTCCCGACAAGAGCGCACGCGCTGAAAGAAGCCGAATAGCAAGCGTCACTGGTCTTGACCGATATTGTACGCGGAATTCTCGGAGGGTGTTATGGAGTCACTGGTCACGATATTGAAGTTCTAGGGCTGCGCGACCCAAGCCGGCACGTCCGTCATGCTGTTCCACGACGTCGTGCCCGGCGGGCCTACGATCGACATGCCCGATGGATCGGGGGGGCTTGCGCGCCGTCCTCGACGTCAACGCCGGCGGGGCCTCGCGCTCACTCCTCGCCGCCGACGCCGGGGGGGCTTGCGCTCCTTCCTCGCCGTCGACGCCGGCAGGGCCGGCGGGGCCTTGCGCTCCGTCCTCGCCGTCTGCGCCGGCGGGGCCCGGGAAGCCCCGCGGTCCTCGCTCTCCGGCGGGCCCGGCGAGGCTCGCGCCCAAGGGGCCTAGCTCCCCTTGCGGATCCCGCTCGCCTGGCATTCCGTCAAGCCTTCCGGGCCCCGCTCTCCTTGCGGTCCCACCGCCAACGGGTCGCCCTCTAGCATCACCCGCCGCGGCTGCTCGCCTTCGGCGTCGCTGCCGATGATGTTGTCTGCGTAGATGTTGACAAAGTGACTCTCCAACCAATGCTTGACCGGGGCACCGACCCTGTGGAAGGGCAAGCCGGGGTTGGACTCGTGCGGGAGCAGGTCGCCGTTCATCACAATGCTCTCTGTCCAATTTAGCTCGTCGATGCGTTGCAGCGAGACGGTGATGGGGTGCTCGGGGTCCACCGCCGCGGTGCTGTCCGGTACCACCGTCCAACGTGATGTCATGCTAAACCATGTCCACCCGCTCGTGCGTCGCGCTGACGAAGGAGGTGTCCGGCGCCGGCAACAGCGAGGCGCCGACGGAGACGCCGCCGCCCTCGGTGGCTGCATAGATAGCGTACGTACGGACCTCGTCCGCGAAGCCCAGGACGGTGGCACCGAGCGACTAGAGCTTAGCGTCATGCCGCTTGAAGTCAGCGTCTTGACGGTCGTTGTCCGCTACCTCCAACGCCACCCGCGCCGATAGCTCCTGGAACAACAATTATATTTTCTGAAATCCACCTGCACCGCCCGTCGCCCGTTCAGATGCAATGGCATGCTTGGACTGGTTCATCTTGCTCGTTGCTCGATGAACCATCGATGGAAAGCCTTAGCGTCGCGGTGAAGTGGCCGCCATTGAGATCAAGCGTCCGCCCGTCATCGTTGATGAGCCGCAGGCTCACGTAGCCGAGGTAGCGGTCTCACACCGAGACGAAGGCGTTCGCTGAGTAGTTGTCTTTCTCGTTGCAATCCGCGTTGAGCGGAATTCTTGCGGAGATTTCGCCGACGCGGCGCCAGCGTGGGTCGCGGTTCTGCGTCAATAAATTGTTGTGCACGAAGGCGCAGCTGGTGCGCGTGAGATCGACGACGTGCCCGGCGATCAGCGCGAGGCGGAAATCGTCCGACAGGGTGGCCCTCTCGCAGACGCCCAGGCCGAAGAGGCTCCCGCAGGTGGTGCCCGGCTGGACAACCAACACTGCCTCCGCGTCGTACGTGCCCTCGAGCGTCCGGCGTTTGGTGAACAAGTCGTAGCTCGCGACGTAGTCGTGCAACCGCCCGTCGTTCAGGATGGCCACATCGTCGTCTACCCATTGGTCCCCGTGCGGCAGCCGGACGGTGAGGTCGGGCGCCCGCTCTTCGCCGCCATCGTCGTATCTTGGCACTAGGGCGTCGTTGTCTTGGAAGATAGAGTAGTTGTTGTGCGACAGCCATGCGTGTAGCAGCCGCACCTTAAGCGTGTGACGCCCGGGAACGGTGATCGGGTTGCGCAGCGCATACACGTGCGTGCCATCGGCGAGCGTCGTGTCAGCGTGGGTCGTGCCGAGGTACACCTAGTGCAGCATGTTAGTTCAGGTAGTCGGACATGTCGATGGCTACACGATGTCAAAGAACTATTGCGGCGCTAAGATGGCTGCCTTGATACGCCGCCAAATTGAAATTGTTTACAACATGTCCCGGCAAACTGGACCGAGTGCTGTCTCACGGGCCACTCTACTTCGCCATACATGACTTATTAGCAAGTTGGGCCCGTATCTCTCCGACAAGGTACATGTCTTATCGACACACCTATCTGCAATGTGTGTCGACGTTCCTCGGGAGTTATATAACTGTAAGCAACCGCAGTAATTGCCACAGTCCCCCCACCTAAGCAGTAACAACGTAATAATTTTGTAATCAAGAAAAGCAGATCTAAAAAATAAATCCACTTGTCTAGAAATGCAAAACTAAAGTGCTGCTCGACCTTCACGATGCACGGCCCGCTCCCACCGAACCGGGGTGTCGACCGGCCTGGGCCGGTCGGCGTTCGGGAGGGACGACGGGCCAACCTAATCTAGCTCCCGCGTGACTTCGGTCTTGCCGAAGGTAGGAGGGGAAAGGCTGGCAAAAAACCCCTCCTCGCGCGGTCGCTCGTCGATCCCGCCGCTCCATCCCGTAAACCCCGCCCCAAGGTCTTGCCGCGTCCACCGACGCGGCGGTCCTCCGTGTCGAGGTCCCCCATCACCTCGAGGACATGTGGGGGGGACCGAGACACACAGACATAGAAAAAACTAGCGCTCCTGCCTCCGCGCCTGAATTTTCCCCGCTCATCTCCCCGGTTTTTTCTCTGTCTAGTACCCGGGTACCTGTCGGTTTTCCGGCATGTGGCCGTACCCTCCCCCCTCTGATCGCGCGTCCACCGAGCAGCCTTTTCTTGAGCGGGGGCCTCCGCGCTCACCCGGGCCCACGCTGAAGGACCCCTAGGAGTATGAAGGTATGTCGGGGTAGTGGGTGTCGAAGAGGGGGGGGGGGCAGGTCACCGTAGCCGGATCCGGCGGGCCGCGGGCGCCCAGAATTAAACAAAACCCTCCGTGCCGGGTTTTCCGGCGGCGCCGACCCAAAGGGTCGTCGCCGCCAGATCGTGTCGCTCCTCCCGTCGCGACTGTCCTCCTTGCCGTCCTAGCTAACTCCTCCCCCCGGGAGATGACGATGGACGACGTAGCGGCGCGCTATTGAGCGCCCTACCCTAGTGCTGCTCCCCAACTAGCTCGACGCCGGGTACGGACATTGTTTTAAGTATCCGAAAAAAGCCCTCTGCACAGGGCTTTCCGGCGGCGGCTGATCCTGAGGATCGCCGCCGCCTCATATAGCCGCTCCTCCGTCTGCGACTAGCCACCGTCCTGTGCCATGTCTTGCCTCACCCCTAGGCAAGGTTCGACCGGCACAAGGCTGGTCGATAGCTAGCGAGCGCCCTTTCCTGGCGCTGCTTCCCGGCTGGCCACCACCAGCTCCAACACCCGCCTCCCACCGCTGATCCGGCCGTACCCTCCTCGCCATCAAACGCTGCCGTAGTACATGCCCCACTCCTAAAAGTAAGGCTATATCTAGGAGTATCTGTACGCGAAAAAACATATCGGACGGGCCGAGCGGGAGATCTTGGCGCCGGTAGTGCACAGAAATTATTTTTTCAAAAGCCCTCTGTACAGGGCTTTCCCGACAGCTGCTGATCCCACGGATCGAAATTGAAATTGAAATTGAAATTTTTTACAACATGTACCGTATGCGCCGGTTTTTCACCAAAAGCCGGATGCGTCGGCTGCTGTCTTTGGGCCCTCCCAACTATGCCATACAGGGAACTTACAAGTCAGGGCTAGACCGTTAACCACCTAATCCAGCCTCTCCAAGGGTGTTCGGGGGGTTTTACTCCCCCCGGGGAGGGTGCAAGTGGAGGCGAAGATTGTGTGCATTTAGGGTCGTGCGTGGAGGCGATGTGTGGATGTGCGGCGGGAGGTCGTGCGGGACTTGATGCGGTATATGAGTAGGAGGTGATGCAGCCATTGGACAGTGTGTGTGTGGAGTTGTGCAAGAATGCGAGACGTGTCGAGGCGTGCTTTGGAGACGAGTTTATCTGGAGGGTCTGTGCGGGCTGTGAGAAGGGAGGTGAGACTCGTGGTGGGAGAGGTTGTTGTCTGTGCAGTACTTCCATTCTCCTATCTGAATCTTTTTTATGGATGCGTAACGTCGGCGACCGTTGGAGTGACCAACGAATCGGGGTTCGAGGATGCGGATGAAGTCAGGTTTGTGTGCAGGGGGACGAAGCAGAGGGGGGAGAATTTCAGGGGGGAGGATGGCGGGGCATGAGGTTAGGGAGTCAGGCGAGAGACCTTCGTCAGCGGCTACAAGTCGGGTGGGCATGTGGGTGGGGTGAGGTGGGTGGCAGTCAAGTGGAGTGTGGGCAGGGGTGGGGGAAGCAAACGATTTTATGGGTTTGTTACCGAAGTCTGCGGTGATGGTTTCCCAGCGTCCTCCGTTGTGGCGTTCCAGTAGGGAGAGTAGGAGTTGCAGAGCGCTGTTGTGTCGGTCCTGTCTTAGACCAGACATAGAGGGGCAGTTACCGGCCATGTGACCGTTGCTAGTGAATTGGCCACATAGGGGGCAGCATAGGAGGGGTTGTGAGTAAGTAGGCGGGTGTTGTGGACGCCCCACATGAATTCTTGTTTGTGTGTGAACTGGATATTTGTGAGGGTTGAGTGTTTTTTGTGGTAAGAGAAATCGGCGCCGTCCGTCGCGGCGCGGGCGAGGAGGGCTCCGTGTTTGGTTGTTTGCGAGAGAGGAGTGTGTGTGTGTTTGGTGCTGTAGGTGTGTGCGTCGGTTTTGAGGTTGGTGTATCTGTAGGGTATGGGTTCCCCTAGGGTTTGTGGGATGAGGGTGTATGGCCATGTCCAGTGGCCTATCGTGACCTCTGAACCTGTGGTGTATGTAGTGTCGGGTGGGTGACCATCCGCGACGAGGTTGGCGAGGGTGTCTGCGAGGTCGTTGCCTCGGGAATGGTTGTGGGCTTTGATTTTGCCGAGGTGTGTACGGATGCCTGCGTCGCAGCGGGTTTTAAGGGTGTGTGTGATGGATAAGAGGGTGTCGCGGTGAATGTTGTGGCGGTAAGCGGAAGGGCAGTTTAAGTAACCTTGTATGAGGCGGAGGGAGCACGCACTGTCTGTGAGGAGGTGGGTGCGGCCAAGTTGGAGGCCTATATCTATGCCAGCTAATTCAGCGCGATTTATTGTATGTGAGGGAGGGGTAGAGGTCACCATGATTTTGATTTTGGTGTCCGAGGCGGGGTGGGTAGCTGCTGCTCCGAGGGGGGACGAGCTTCCTTTTTTCGAGCCGTCTGTGTATACGAAGTCCTGCCAGTTCCAAGCAGGGGTGCCTCTGGTGGGGGGGTACGTTAGATGCACGCGGTCCGGGAGGGGGTATGTGAGGGGGTGAGTTGGGTTTGGGGGGCGGTGGTATATACCCGCTGAGTGGGGTGAGTAGGTGCCAAAGACGTGTGGAGGAGGGGGGGTGATGATGGGGTTGGGGAGGTGAGTGTCGTAGATAGATTCGAGAGTGTTGTGAAGTGCGGTCATGGCTGTGGGTGATGGGAGGGTGGAGAGTGCGAGGGGGTTGGCGACGAGGTATATGTCGACCATCCATCGTGTGCCGAATGGGGTAGGGGTGGGGTTGCCAGTGTGTTGGTCGGGGGGTAGGAAGGTGTTTGCGTCATTGGGGAGGGTGTAAAGGTGGTGGGTGTATGGGGAGTTGATGTATTTGGAGTGGCGGTAGGGTGTGTGTTCCCATCGGGGGAGGATGAGGATGGTTGCGCTGGGTGTGTGAGGGGCTGTGAGGTGTGCGCTGGTGATTGCGTGTTCCATGGCTCGTCTCATGCATTCGTGGTCGTATTCGGGGTTGGCTATGTTGGTGCCTTGCCAGGTGTGCGGGGCATTGCTGCCGCTAGATGAGAAGACTATATCTTCGGGGTAGAGGGAGTGGTAGGTGTGGGAGTGAAGGGATTTATTGAGGGGGTCGGAGTAGAGTTCTGTCTGGATGCGGAATGTGTGACGGAGAGCTGTGAGGAGGTCTTCTCTGGTGGCCCATCTATTACGGGTGGTGGTGGCGGGTGTGGGTGAGTGGATTTCTGAGCGGGAACCTAGGCGGGTGAGGAGGTGGTAGACCTCCTCTTCGAACGTATGCTGCGAGAGGTCGGGGCGAAAGAGTTGGTAGAGGTGGCGGACGCGGGGGCCGTTAAGGGTGGTGACCGCGCGGCCGTCGGGAGTGCAGAGTATGGTGGTGTCGTGGAGTGATGGGTGTGCGTGGATAGCGAATTTACCGGTAGGGAGCATGTCGAGGTCGGGGTTGATGGGGTCATGGTTGAATGTGATTAGGGGGTGTGACCACGGAGGGGGTCCGGGTTCTGGCAAAATGGGTGTGGTGGAGGGGACATAGCCGGAGTTAAATGCGGTGAGGGCGGTGGGGCCGGAGGGGGTCTCACTGATGGTGTCGTGGAGTTGTAGGCATGGGGCCCACTGCACTTCGTGGAGGTGGGTGAGGTCGTGTTGTTGGCCGCGAGCACACCACTCGCACTGCCATGTGGCGGGTCCCTGAGCTGGGCGGCATTGGGAGTGTATGGCAAAGTGCGGGCATGTGCAGCAGGTGGAGGAGGGTTCTATGTGCAGGGGGTCATGACAGATGGAGCAGGCGGTGGGGGAGGGGGAGGGGAGGCATACCGATGTGGGAGTGGAGGAGATGAGGCGGAAGCCGTCGTCGAGTTGTAACTGAATGTCCCATTCCGTGAGGTGTTCCGGGGCCCATTCAACCATGTACTGCGTTTGGCCGTATTCTGTGTCCTTGTGTTTGGAAATGATGCGTGTTACGTCGCAGGGGGGGTAGTGGTGGTCTGAGGGGGTGAGGTATTCTGTGTCTAAGTGTGTGGTGGGTGCGGTGGGGGTGGGGTGAGTGGTGCGGGAGGTGTAGATGCCGGATGAGAGGGTGGGGGGTGAGCGGGGGAGGTGAGGGGAGAGGAGGGGAATGTGGGTGGGGTGTAACAGGTGGACATGATGGATTCCGAGGGCCAATGGGAGTACGTGGTGGATAGGGTGCGGATGTGTGCGCGGGCCATGTGGCCTCTATAGCCTGAGGCGTTCATGATTTTATGTAGGTGGCAAACTGTGAGTTGTGCGGCGTGGGTTTTGAGGGAGGGGAGGCCGTATCCTAGGTCTGAGGTAGGGCGGTGGAGGGCGGTGCGGGGAAGGTTACGTACCGAGGAGACGGCGGAGCGGAGTGCGCGGCAGATTTGTCCTTCGAGAGTGTCGAGTTGGGAGTCGGTGAAGAGGCCGAGCTGGAGGGTGAAATGCTTTCCGATGAGGAGTCCGCGGATGACCCTGATTCTGCGGGATTGTGTTAGTGGGGAGGTGGAAAGGGTGGTGATGAGGGATGCAGTGGTACGTTTGAGTTCTTGCCAGTGTTTGGTGAAGTTGAGGGAGGTGTTTAGTTCTACCCCTAGGACACGGTATGTGTCCTTGGGGCCAATGGAGGGAATGGGGGCCGGGGTGGAGTTTATGGAGATGAACTGAGTATGCAGGCGGGATGCGAGGAGGGTAGTGTTGGCGAGGGTGAGGGCGTTGCCTGTGCGCCAGAGCGCGCCGGTGATGCAGCATTTGCGGATGTTGACGGTCATGCCCGTGTAGGCGCTGAAGAGGGAGAGTTTTCTGAGCTGGATGGTCATGTTGGGGGTCGAGCCCGTGGCGAGGCTGAGGTCGTCGGCGAATCCGTGTCCTGGGTATGTGGCTGTGGGTTCTGTGGGGTCGACGTTAGTAGCGGGGGGGCCTGGGCGGTAGCCCCGGCTTCCCACCGTGAGCCAGCGAAGGAAGGGTTCGAGGAAGAGGGTGAATAGAAAGGGGGAGAGGGTGTCGCCCTGGAGGGTTCCGCGATTGATGTCTATAGAAGGGGTGGGGCCATGTGGTGTAATATAGTCCGTTGTTGAGACCCCGTAGAGGTGTTCACATGTGTCGACAAATGTGGGGGGCATACCGAGTTGTCGCATGTGTTTGAACATGATACGGTGGTCCGCGGCGTTGAAGGCGCCTTTGAAATCTGCGTACATGACGTAGATGTCTTTTTTGTGGAGTTTCGCGTCCTCCATTGTCATAATGAGGGAGGAGAGGGCGTCGTGGATACTGCGGTGTTGTCTGAATCCGTCCTGTTGGTCGCTGAGAATGCCGTGGGTTTCGGCGTACTTCGAGCCTGCGTCTTTGATTAGTGCTGTCCATAGTTTAAGGAGGTTGTTCATGAGGGCGATAGGGCGGTAGTTATCAAGGAGGGAGGGGTCGCCTTTTTTATGTAGGAGGCAGGTTGTGCTGTGGCACCAATCAGGAGGGGTGTAGGATTTGTGTGCTAGGAGGGAGAGGAGAGAGAAGAGGGCGGAGCGGGTCGCCGGTGGTAGGAATTTGATGATTTCATTGGGGATACCGTCGGGGCCGGGGGCTTTGCCGGTGCCTAGGGAGTTGAGTGTTTTATCGAAAGTGTCGCGGGTAATCATGTCGGCAAGGGTGAGAAAGGGGTCACCGCGGGGTTCGATGGTAAAGTTGTCGGGGTTGTCGGGGAGTTCCCAAGGGGGGGTGGGTAGTTCGCGTGGGGTGGCGCAGCCGAGTTCGGTGGCGAAGTGGGAGTGTACCGCATCAATGACGGCGGAGGGTGAGGATGCGGTGGTTTTATCGGGTTTGGTAATGCGGTGGAGGGTGGAGGCGGAGCCGGCGGGTGGTAAGAGGCCGCTTTTAATTTTCAATCGGCGGTGGGAGAGTTTGGAGCAGGAGTCGTAGGCCGCGTTGAATCGAGTTTTTATTGTATTTATCTTATCCGTTGTGGTGGCGTGAAGGAGCTGGCGTATGCGTGCTTGGCATTGTTGTTTGATGGCGTCAGGGGAGAGGGATTCAGTTGTGTGTAAGAGGGCTTGGGCGACGGGGAGGGGGCTGTAGTTCTTGCTGCATTTACGGAGTTTGAGGATGTGAATGCGCGTTTTATTTGGTAACCAAGTAGGGTCAAGGGACGCTTGGGGTGGTCGGGGTTTTTTGGCGGGGAGGAGGGGCCAACCTGTGGCTGCGTGGTTCATGTGTTGGGAGAGGAGTGTGGTGAATTGCGAGGCTAGGGTGTCGAGGGTGTCGGGGGAGGCCGAAGTGTGTGAGGTGTTGAGTATTTCTGCGTGTAGGGCGGCCGTTTGGTTGATGAGGTCGGGGGTGCTGGTTTGGTATGTTGTAATGTGGTCGGGTGTGAGGGGAAGTCGAAAGTTGAGTTTGCGCGTTGTGTGATGTGTGTGGGGGTGGGTATGGGGAGGGGGGGGATGAGCCATGAGGGAGGAAGGGGCGGGGATGACGAGGTAGATTGCAGAGTGGTCAGTGAAGTGGGAGGGGGAGGGGAATATCGAGCAGGAGGATGGTGGGAGGGTGATAGGTGAAGGGGCTGTGGTGAGCCAGTGGTCAAGGCAGCCTCCGCTTCGTGGGAAGGTGGGGATGGGGTCGTGGAGGGGTTGGAGGTGGGTTTTGAGTAGGGAGGTGAAGGCGGGTTGTCATGTACCTGTGTCGGTGGTGGATTGGAAGTCCCCTCCCCAGAGGGTGCGGTGTTGCGGGTGGTCGTCCGCCAGGCGGAGGCCCCATGCTGCAACCTCCGCGTAGAGGCGGGTCAGTTGGGGGGTGGAGAGCTGGGGCATATAAGTGCCGATAAGGAGGTAAGGGGTGCCTGAGTGGGGAACGATTTTTAGTCCGGCTATATAGGGGATGAGGTGGGGGGGCGGAGTTAGGACAGTGGCAGACTGGAAAGAGGCTCTGCGGACCGCGACGAGAACGCCTGCGTTGGGTAGGGGCACAGTTGAGTAGCAAGGTCGGGAGCTTTTGAGGTGGTATTGGGGGAGGGCTATGCGCCAGCGCGATTTGTGGGAGTCGTGGTTGGTTTCGGTGAGGATAAGAATGTCCGGACGGTGCGAGGTGGAGAGGTGTTCAACATCCATGATGGAGGTGTGGAGGCCGCGGGTGTTGAGGTTGATGA
Organism: Tetraselmis chui; assembly: GCA_026401115.1. Classification (NCBI taxonomy): domain Eukaryota; kingdom Viridiplantae; phylum Chlorophyta; class Chlorodendrophyceae; order Chlorodendrales; family Chlorodendraceae; genus Tetraselmis; species Tetraselmis chui. Next base: position 36,825 of record JAPMLY010000780.1, read on the forward strand.
AGTGTAATGGTTGGGATGTGTGATGTGGGAGGATGGGGGAGGGGAGGGAGGCGGTGATGCGGGGGGGGTCATCGGGGGGGCGTGCGACGGGTGGAGGTTGGAAGGGAGGGGGGATGAGAGGGGGTGAGGGGAGGGGGTGTGCAGGGGGAGGGAGCGGAGAGGGAGAGGGTGGCGTGGGGGGTTGTAGAGCGGTGAGGAGGTGGAGGCGTCCCTGTGGGAGGGGGGCGGAGCGGAAGGTGTGGTTCCAGAGGAGAGTGTGGAGGGAGTATACGGAGGACCGGGGGTCAAAGGAGGGGGGGTTGTAGTGTTGGTCCGGGGGGGCTGTGGCGATGATCACGGATCGAGCTGTCGGCCCTCTTAGCCCCCTACCGTGCCAGGCAAGGCACGGCTACGGGGTTTCCAGCGCCCACCACGGGGAGGTGAGGGGATGCCGACGGGCCTGCGAGCGCAACCCCCTCCGGGGCCGCCGCCGCTGCGCCGCCGGCGGGCGCCGATACGCCGCCAATACTTCTCCGCATTCTCCGTGCGCGCGCAGGAGCGCAGCCTTCATCTTCGCGCTCGCTACTCTCTTCGGTGGTGGCGCAGCAACGGGGGGCTCCGGTCCACCGGCGGCGTCGGGCTCGGGCTCGGCTGGTTGGGCCCCCTTCGGCGATGCGGCCGGAAGCTCTCCACTAGTCACAACGCGCCGCCTAGCACCGCAAGATACCGCAATAACGGGCTGCTCTGCACCGTCTCCGTCACTGCCTCGCCGCGCCCGAGATCGCTGCCCCGTCCCATACCATTTTCTTTATGCTGTAAAAAGTGAAATAGAGCTATGGCGTATAGTCCGCCTGACGTGTTGCCCGACGACGAGTAGAATGTCGCGTGCGGCGAAGCGGTGTCCAACGTCGGCCCGTGCGTGCCGCTCCCGTCGGGCGCGCTCCCCGTGGACACGTCCTACGGTGCGGTGGCTTGGTGGGAGGAGTACTCCGACGGCTTCGGCTTCAGCGAGGAGCAGTACGCGGTGCCGGAGGCCGCGACGTGGGGCGTCGTGCGTCCCAATTAAACGAAGAGTTGCCGCTGCATCATGCGCTTCGTCATCGAATACCACTCAGCGTTCCGAGTGAAGCCACCGGCCTTCTTGTGCGTCCGCAAGATCCACGAGCAAATAGTCTCGCCGCTGCCCGACCGGCTTTTCTGCATGGCTATCATCGGCAGTGCGGGCACCGGGAAAACCAGCATGCTCATAAACTTGCTATCGAACACGTAGCGTATCGAAAGGCATCCCGCGCAATGAACGTCGTCATGACGACTCACAGTGTGGCCAGTCTGAAAAATAACATACTCCGACGGCACGACAAGATGCATGCCGAGCTAGACTGGCCCACGCTAGACGGGTCCGCGAGGCGGTGAAGGCATCGGCGGAGAAGGGGCAGAGTAGCATGCTAGTATTAGACGACGTCACCGCCGCGTTGAAGGACGCACAGATCCAGCGGGCGTTGGGCAACCTCATCTACAATCGGCGGCACTACCGTTTGTCCATCATGTTGCTTGTGCAGTCCTACAATGCCGCCCCGCTCTCGATCCGAGTAAAGACGCTATCGCACTTCCTCATGTACATGCTTCGAAATAGAAAAGAGGGCATTGCTATCTTCGAGGAGCTGATAGCGATGTAGCGCAATGAGGCGGACGCACTCCATCACTCAGGCGCTACGTGTTCGACACGCCCTTCGCCTTCTTGGTTGCCGAAACCGGCACCGGGCCACCGGGAAGGTGTAAAAAGAATTCGACCGTATTGATATACATGATAGCGACAGCCGACACGCCTGCGCGACAGGTGACGGCGACGAGGGCTAGCGGCAGCAACAACAACAAGAGCAGAAAGGCCAAGAAGCCAACGGCGCGCAAGCCGCGAGCTCATCCCCGCCGGCGACGCTTACCGGGGGGCGCGAGGCAAAGCGTGCGCGTGAACGTGGTGCAACACGTCGGCGGAGACGCAACGGCCGCGCCGCAGGCTGAGTCCTCCACTCGCGACTAAGGGCATCGCAGCGCCGGCGCCGGCGCCGATCGTCGTGTGACAGCCGCCACATAACGTTTACTAAATGCAGCCCGCGGCGGCAGCCGCCGCGGTGACCGATGCGGTGCAGAGGCACGAGCCATTAGAACGCACGGCGTTCGCTATGCCGCCTGTGTCGAGGAGGATGGCGGAGGCAGTGCCGACGCCGTCACACCCCGTCATGGTACCGTATGACCATTAGTCCTCCGAGACAAGAGACATTCGAGAAGTTGTATCTATTATTAGGCCTGCATAAATAAATAATCTCCGTCTCCCGCCTCTTCCCATGCGTGCGCGAATATATAATTCATAAAAGCCCGATGATCCAAGGCACGACAACCCATAGATGAATGTACTGCGCTTGGTGAGGGGTTTGCAACGCATTTTGTGTTTGGTTGTATGCGGATAGAATGTAACGTATTTTTTTCTGAAAACGTTGCGAGGTGACCCAACATGCACGGGCATATTAGTCTTAACGATTAAGTGCAGTGTGAAATCACACAATATCACGATAACTTTATTCTTTTTGTTGAACTTGACATTGTTGCATCGCAAGAAAATGTGTCTCGCATTGCAGTTCATATGGACAAAAGCAAATGCTCGCATTCATCGTATCCATGTCTCTTGCGAAGATCGTCATCGTGATTGTACTTGACAACGGCGCTTATTGAGATTGGAACTCGAAAAATATGGTTGATTTATCATACGCTTTATACGATTTTTTAAACATGATGATACATTTTCATTTGCCAGATATCGATCTTTAGCGCCCAAATCCTCATATTCGTTGATCTTTTGCGCTTAAATAATCAAGTGCATTGATCTTCAGCGCTAAAATTAATCATATGCCTTGATCTAAAACGGCCGATTTTTTAGATGTATTGAATTGTTTTGCATGAATTAGCAGATGCCTCGATAATTAGGGCTTGAATTATCCGATGCGTCGATCTTTATATGAATAAAAATGTGCGCTAGTGATAGGATTCTTGATACAAGATATCAATTATCGATAATTATACCCTGCATTTATCAAGCTAATCGAAATCTTGTGCTCGTTTGAAGTTTGAACTATTCAAGCTAATCGATCGTTATGCTCTCAATTTTTATTCGGACCCTTAGTACGGACGCTCAGAAGGGCGCGTGGGAGTGCGCGAGACCCGTTTGTGGGTATGTTTTTGTAAACGACCGAAATAAAGCGTAGGAGGATGGAGTACTTTGGTTGTACGTGGTTTCGGATTTGAATGTGGTGGTGCGGAAGCTATCGGTGCGACGAGATGGAAATTTTGTTGGTTGCGCCTTTGAGTGTGTACCGTTTGTTGTGCCTGCATATCCACTAACCGAGGTGAGCTAGGCTCCTTTGGGAAGAGGTAGGGAAATCTAGCATGTTCGCATGTCATGGTCCTATCAATCTGTCGCTTATGGGGTGGCTACTATGCCGAGAGCTAAGACGGTCGGGGTGGAAGCTCATATCGAGCACCGACGCATCCCGGGGGTATGGAATTGGTCAATAGTACTTAAGTAGTACTTCGGAAATTATTACGTTGCTTAGTGACGATATGTCTTGTTCTTCTCTATTAGGAACTTGTCTGTCTCGCCGTGTCCATACGCTTACCGGTGGTAAAATGTCGTTGAACGCTCGAGGGAGTAGGTCAATCAAGTCGCGCGGGTCGATGTACGCGGTTTTGGTAGAATTAGGGGATACGTGCGTGGCGTACTAGTCCACGCTCCGCCCTCAAATACGGCGTCGGCCGGTACTGACGGAATGTTATGCTGCTTGTTCGGGGCTGGCGGTTTCGTCTGATCGCCGTCCACATGAGCACTTGGTTAACACGATTATATAAGTTTTCAAACTACGCTACATATGGTGGCGCTTTGATGTCACCGATGTCGTCCCATACTTGGTACATGTGTTGTGGTAGATTGTTTGCCATAAGTATTGCATGAGATATTTCGATAGTGGCTACATAATGTGCTAGTAGAGATCTTCACCTTGCTATACTTCGAGAGTCTATATGCCGTTGCGTGAGTTGTGCTTGTGCAAAGGCAGAAGGCGGACGACCTCTGTGTGTCGGCGCATCATATAAGGGTAACGCATGTCTGTGTTTTACAATGTGACATGTGTAATCTAGCGGTTTGAATTTGTAGAGACGTGGCAATGCCCGACTGTTATCGCCCCCAGCATTTCAAAACCTCTATAATATCAATATGACGACGGATTATTTAATATTAAAATGAATGGAGTTATCGAAATAAATGATATTTCAATTGTAAATGTACACGTGCTAGCGATGGTGATATGCTGGCGCGGCGGAGATGCTTCGGTCCACACCGCTCACTCTTGGTTAGTGACGGCCCTTGCGGAAATTATCTCCGAGGTTCGTGGCGCACTCGGGGTTGGCGTCGAGGTTCTCACAGATCCCACGATGTTAGTTCAAATCCCCAACGGCAACGACGGTCTCCCTGCGGATGTGGATGTCTTGCACTATCACGGCATCCGAGGCTCAAAACTTGCCCTTGATGCCGTGGTTTCCGGTTTGTTCGGCGTTTCTAGCCCCCCGTCACCCGAAGTCGCTCTCCGCCGTGCTGAGAAGACCAAGTTCGAGAAGTACTCCGAAGGGGTGAGGAGTCGGCCCGACATCCGTTTCATTCCCTTTGCTGTCACGGAATTTGGTACTCTCGGCGGCCACGCCACGGCTTTCTTGACGGAGCTAGCCAAGCAGGCAGCCGCATCTAAAGGGATGCATGTGGGCAAGTTGTTGGCCTCCCGGCGTCGAAAGGTCTCTCTCGCCGTCCATGTTGCTCACGCGGACAACGTCTTGCGCGGTTTGTCCGCCGCTGCGGACGGCGTCGAGGCCGCTTCTTCCTCGGCCGGGATGCCTTCTCCTGCCACGGCGCTCTTCACCCGCGCCATGGGCCGCAAGCGTCCTCGTGTTTCCTCGAGTGGCGCGTGAGGCGCCGCTTGTCGCCTCCACGTGTTGCATTCTCGACGCAGCCTAGGAGTTTCCTTAGTTCAATCTGCTAGGTTTGTGCACAATATAGTACTTTCCTTTTGCCGTGCTTTGGATTCCGTGATCCTCTTGTCACTCTTGCCCTTTTGTCTCCCCTCCCACTTTCCCTGTCCGTGCTCATCTAGTTTTTCTTGTAACCATTCTGATATGCTGGTTTATTTCAGACTCATATGGATTATTACGGGTACTCAAATTCAATTCGACGATTTTTTCCTGCTATACTAATCCATAGCGATTGTGATATGCGGTTTACTTGCTACAAAAAATAAGCAATGACTCAAAAATATAAGGGATATAAACATTATTTTGAGCCGTTGTCAATGTACCCGTATTATCATCAGGGGATTGGAATTGCTTCCCACATCACTCTTAAAGAAACAAGGGCAAGTCCATCCATCATAATCGATTATCGCCGCTAATTACAGATCCAACGTATCATAAAATAGAATATCTTACCACGGGTATATGTACCAGGTACCATGCGAGTGTATTCCCTGGGTTTGCTGGGCGTTTCATTAGCTTAGGGTTTGAAATGAAAAATACCCGATGTCAGTACTGAGAACTGACGACTCCAAACTTCGATACCCGTAAAATTGAAGTTGTGATGACAATCGACTGCACTGCTTGTTTGATATGTCTCCTCCGACGACGAGTACCCGTACAGGTGTACAGCAAAATACTATCGTACAGGTACCTGTACCTCATCACACAGGGTAGTCGTCACTAATCCATTTATCGTCTTTCAGACCATGAGATTGTCAGTCGCTCTAATTATCGTTGATATCCTCAGGTGCTGGTTGTCCTTCGATTTTTGCCATCATCCGCGAAAAATGAGACGCCATTGGTCCATTATTTTTTCTTTTCTCACCTGCTACGTTCTAAATGCTGATACAGTGGGCCATGATGATCTCACGCCCAGCAACCACGGGCACCGTTACCAGCCGCGAGAGACATCCATCATTCCAATATTGCGCTAAATGAAGCGCCCCTCCTGGGGATCAAAATGCCAAGTCATTTGTCCTTATTCGGTGTGCTTTCCAATTTCTCTTGAAAAAGAAGGCCGGCCACCATTTCAATTGCTCGTTTAAAACCGCCGAGCCAAAACGTGAGCGACAAATTATTCATTTTATAACGATTTCACCGCGCTGCTGGAGACGATACACTCCTCCACAAAATTCCGGACATGCGTAACGTTAAACATAAGCTAGTCGAGAGCACGCGCCCATGTCGCCACGTCAAGGACGACGACACCCGGGTACCACCCAATTGTAGTAGAGCCGGGAACCAAGCACAAAGTTGTCGTTCTCTATGGCTAGACCTGAGCGTAAAGCAAGTGTTGTTGGTGGAATTCGTCGAATTAAGCATATAAATTCTCGCTATAAATTGTCTAAACTACACACGCCGTTCTCATGGCCACGCTCGGGCAATGCTCAAGCGCTCACCACTAGCTGCAGGTAGCTTAGTGACCCGCCTAACCCAATTTTTTGGTGACTTGTTGGAGGGGCTTGGGAGGCGTGGATGCCGTGTTCAATGAGCAAGGTTTGGATTGCGGGTGTGTGAATTGAGCATGGAAGTTTACGCCGAAGGCACGGGTAATGTATTTGGAAAAAGAACGAGTTAAGACCCCGATGATGAAGGGTTGGATAAATAGTGCAAGCTATAAATGGGCGAGGGCGATTGGATTTGGCGAGGGGCGAGGTCCAACGCTTCCGTTTGGGACGCATCACGTTGACTGTTGTGTTTGGAATGCTTGGGTATGTGCTTGTGCCATCCACACCCGCCCCACGCGTGGCACGCGTCGGGAATTGGGCTTGCAAATCAATAGGAATGAAAAATTGGTGAACAATCGAAAATGAAACACTGGGAGTAGATGCGACCCCGGGAGTAGATGCGTTGGACACGCATTGAAAAGTCGTGTCCAACGATACATGTTCTAGAAAGGTTTGAGCTCATTTGAGTAAGTTATGACCGTTTGGACATTTTGGCCTAACGCGGGTTGCCCTTCGGTTATGCGCATTCATGTGGTAAGTCTACATACGCGATTTCGTGCGTTTCCCCCACAACGACCTGCCCAACACGAGCTATCCTCTCCATCGCCTATGCATTAATTAAATTATATGTGCCCGACCGTCGCACAGTAACTCATATTGCGGCGCTTTGAGCCCGTTACTCTTTTCGTCTAACCGGCACGGCGCCTTTATGAAACAGCGTGTCGCACGGGTGCGCGCGCGATAACTCCCAAGTACGCGAGCCCGGTAGCGCTCGAATTCGCCCCCCGTATTTGTCGGCGCAATCCATTCTGGGCGTCATTGCCTAGGACTAAGTAGGTTTGTCAATATAACATTATTGCATTTTCACATGCGTAGGTACGGTATCTTGTCTGGACTTTAGTGGAGGAGTGAACATTCGAGAGAGCAACAGTTCGGCAGGTTTCGCCTCTTATTCGCGTTGACAAGATGCCTCTACACGTTTATAATTACAGAGGCAGCGGTTTAGACAATCGTAAGGAAATGACTGTCAGTCCCACAGGTCTAGATCGAAATTCTGTGTTGCGCACACGTTGCTGCGTCTTGAAAGAAACGGTGCGATGGCTATAAACTAGAGCGAATTAGATCTTACATTAAAGAAAATAGTCGATTTGCTACGCTGTGGCTGGAATCTCCCTCATCATGTCGCTATATTGACACATACATCGCCGACAATGCGACCGACTGCTGACAGTTGTATGTAGAGTGCATGAGACGCACAGGTGGCAGACGGCAGAAGACTTCGGGATAAACGGGAACATCAGTCGCAAAGTGGCCCACGGATTGAGACCGGAAGAGAGGAGACAAGATCTACTGCAGCAAGCAGCTCGACTCGAGATTATTGAGATATCACCTCCTTTGCTACAGGGAGCTCAGAAGACAAATATCAAAGTGCTCTGCGGCATCATCCGCGCCATTTCGTCCCTAAACGAGATTAGTAAGAGTCCACCAAGGGAGTTCACTGCAGCCCTGGGGCCCCCCAGTGTCGAGCAAACTCTCGGCGTCGAGCATGTGGAAAGGAAGACTGCTGTGCATCCTCATCTGCGATAGACATGGGAGTAACGCGTCAGTCAAGGACTTGAATAGCCATGTGCCACACTTAAAAAAAAACAGTAGACAGTGCATGCAGTTTACTCGCGAGCAGTGCACTGACCTGGGATATTTTGCTGTTTGGCAAGGTACCAGGCGTCCAATCGAACGACCTGCTGGGCTGGGTTTCGTGCCATTGAGGTCTGGGGAGGAAAAGAGACAAGGAATGGCAGATTACGTCAGAAAAAAAACCGCGCGGATAGTGTCGTCTGCCGTGTGCAATGCACACCAACCAGACTGTACGACGAAGCGGAAGCAGAAGAGCAAGGGAAAATTGACGAATTTGGACGTGTCATGTGTAAAGGGGCTCACCGAGCATCGTGCCTGGCCAATTCGCTGTTACATTCCGCAAGGAGTCCGTCAAACTCCAAGCTGGTCATCCCATACTGCTCTCTCAGACTGTCGCGGCATGACTCTACCAACCGAATATCTAAGGAGCGAAAAATCGTCAAGTCAATAAAAGAATTTGCTGGAGTCAAGCTTGAGACAATAATGGACGTCACGCAAGAGAGCGGGATAACGGCGTCAATAGGCTTAGGTCGTACCGGCGGGTCCGGTGGGACAGCTGTGAAACTGGCGATCCCAGGGCACTGGCCCACTGTCAAGGTCGAACCTTGCGCGTTTGTCGCTGCCTCTCTCCGGCATTCCATTAGGGTGGTGAGCGTTCGGGGCTGTGAGCCGGTGGTCGTTACCGAACATGTTAGCCGGTGCAGCGTCTAGGGAGTCGACCGGCCCCATCCGAGGGGCAAGGAGCTGCAGTACGCCGTTCGACCGACGGTGCGCCATCTGCAAGGGGCAGCAGCATAAGAATCGGGAACGTCAAAACTGAAGCTTAAAAGCATAGGCCTTGCCAATAACAGCCCAACGACTAGGGTAGCAAGAGTTGTATTCACAGCGAGGTTTTAGTCACAGCGAAGTTATAGTCAACTCCGACGGCAAATAAAACCGAAAGAGAACTGGAGTGCGCACAACGCAAATAGATTTAAAATAAAACATTTAGAGACAGGGCAAAACAAGAGCAAGACAAAAGCGATAATTGGGTTGAGTACCAAGGGTGGTGACACTGGTGATGCAGGAGAGCCATGACGCTGAAGCTCATCGGCGGAGGAGTTGGGGTTTGGACCCTTCGCCAGCCGACGTTTCGTCCTGTTATCCCGGCGTCTGAGAGAAAGGGCAAAAACGGCAAGAGGCGCCGAACTTCAACTGACTGGCTCTCCATGCAAGAACGACAAGGAGTATCGATATGATTTCTCTTATGAAAAATTTCAGGTACAGGACCTGTCGCACAAGATTGAAAGTAACACGGGAAATAAAAAAATAAATATCTAAGCCAAGGCGAAATGAGGTGAACGAAGGACGTCCAACCGCGTCGGATCGGGAAGAGTGGGCTCGCAGGCGAGCCAAAAAAATCCTCACAGGTGCATTAGCGGTTTGTAGCGCGGTGTGCGCAGGCATTCAGGTGTAGCGTGGCGAAGTTATTTGGTGCTGGCGAAAAAAAATGTGGTGGCGATGGCGGTGACTAAGAAGGTTCCATACTGGAATTAAATAGGGTGAACACCAAATAAGCTTCGGTGCGAGACTCTTCGACCTGGTATGAGCGAACCTTTTGTTGTGGAGCGCTAGCTTCTCGCGGCAGCTGACTTTCCTTCCGTCAAATTCGGAGAGAAGTTGGAATTTTCCACAGAGCTGGCAGAAACGCTGCTCAACACCGAGAATCAGAGAGACGGGCGCCCGGAAATGAATGTCGCACACGCGGCATCGAACGTGGATGTCCTTACAGCCGACAATATCGTTCTCGCAGCCCGGAACTTGGCACTCAAGTTCATTTGGCCTCTTCAGGTCTGGAAACCAGAAACAATGAAGGTGTCAACTCTGAACTCAACATAGGCAAGTGTTGTTTCCCTTGTCTATGATTGTTGGGCCAACATCTGACGCGCCTTGCCCCGTACCTGTCGGAGCGCGTTGAGCGTCGTCGCTCCCGCTACCTGAGTAAACAGTTTCTGGTGTCTCCCACATTGCTCCTGTACCCTAGCAGTGCTTCGGGTCGATTATGAAATGCTGGCGTGTCTGACTTTCAGAACGTAGCGCTATACAGTGGAGGAATAGGCTGAGTCCGGCGGCTCTGAGAAATATTCAGCTCGAGCAGGCTGAGCTGTGGGCAAGTTGTGTCTGGTTGTGCGGAGCGGCGCCTATAAGTACGCGTTGTGCTTTGTGAAGGACGTCCGTCGCAAGTGATATCCGTAACTCATTTCACTGTACTTTACTCTTGTGTATGTATCAATGATTCACTGTACTCGTATACAGGCGGAGAGTCAGCAACACTGCAGCCCTTTCATTCCGTGTGTACCCGTTAGCATTCATTCTATCTCAAGCAAATTGTGTGGCATGCTGTTCGCACGTGACACACCGGACGCACGTACTACCAGTACGTACGCGCAACTTGTGACTGTCGTTAATGAGGTCCTGCATCTCAACAGCATCTGATAAAAATCGGATTACGGGTACCGGCACTCTACACCTTGAGAATAATACAAATGGTAAAGGTACCAGGCAGGTACCTGCGCTGACCTTTGAAAATGTCAACCATGAGAAGATGCAAAAATCATTACGTAATGCATAATCATCGAATTCTAGTCAGAAAACAGTACGGTACACGATACCCGTAGCTCGGTCATTTGAACATCGCTCCCTCCCTGCTCCGAGGGCTTAGGCTTGTGTGCCTCTTTTCTTACTTTCTTCTTTGCTGGTGGATTCCATTACTGTCTCTGTTGTTTGAACATCTGCTTGTGCATAGAGCGATACTCATTCCGTGACTCTTTTGTCACTCTTGCCTATTTCGCCACCTTTTCCATGCCCTCGTGTCTGCTATGCTCATGGTAATTCAATTTATCTTTTTCGCCATCGCCGTCTTCTAGATACTTGCGGATGCCGACGTTGCGTTGCCTACTCTCCAATGTTTGCATCCTTTGTTTGGTACGCCCCACCCCGAGTGTGACCTCCATGACCCCCCCTCCCCCCCCCCCCCGGCGAGCCCTCCCCTTACCTATCATGATGACCGTGATAGCCTCCGGTTGTCGGAGGACTCTATGCTTCTCGTCATGAGAAAAGCATCGCGCTTGTTAGCCGGTCATGTTGATGGTTGGCGATGGGAATATGTCCGTGGCTTGAATGTTCCGGCATGGCGGAAGTGAGGTAATTGCTAGTCGGTGTGAAACTTACCATATGATGCGGCGGACTTTATAGCGAGTGCGACCAGGCGGGCCCTTCACGAGCAGTCGGGGTGTCGACCGTGACTCCGCTCGCCATCGGGGTGAGGCTCCTAAAGCTCGGCCGCTTACTACTAGTAGCGTCATGTCGCGGTAAGCTCATTGTCGCGCCATTGCGCGGATCCGCACCCACACACGCCCATGACTGAAAGCTACCACCCTCACGCACGTCACACTCCATGGGGGGGGTGGGGGGGGTAAAAGCCCCCAAAACCGTTTGGAGGGGTTGGATTTAAGGCGTTCGCGGTCTAGTAGCCCTACTAACTTGTAAGTTTCATGCATGGCAGAGATAGGAGGGCCCAGAGACAACGGCCGGTTTCACCCAGTATATGTTGTAAACAATTTCGATTTCAATGCGCGGATAGTGACGAGTGTTGCGGCCGACCATTGGGGCCATGTACAACGTTCGGTTTTCACCAAAGTTGGTGTCGAGCGAGCCATACAGAATGCCACTCGCATAAGTTTAAAAAATGTTCTTGATTGCAGACTACTTAGCTTGGACATCGAGAACGCCTTCAGCACCATTTCCCGCCGGAGTTTCCTTGCGGAGGTGTACAAGAAACCCGACTTGCATTTTACTATCCCGCTGGTTGAGATGGTATATTCACGGGACACTATTGTGCATTATTTCGACTCCAACGATGCTTCACTCATGTACGGCACGGTTAGGTCTCGTATGACTGTCCGACAAGGAGACTCTCTTTGCCCGTTTATGTTCATCTTGGCGATGAGCACCCCCCTCCGGAATATTAAAGAACGGTGCAATGAATCTTCGGCGATCATGGCCTTTTTTGACGATGGAAAGCATTTGATTACAACGGTTTTTGTCCCGTCTAGGATTCCGGTTGTTTAGAAAGAGTCAAAGAAAGTATGCTTGAGGGTTCAACCACTTGAATCTTCGTGCATGATAGCCCTTGATACGGTCCCAAAACTTGTTGAGGCGAGAATCCCCGTTGTTAAGGGTGCAAGTACCCTAGGGGTCCCTTTGGCGATGGATTTCTCGATAACGGATGCCCATCTGGCATCTCACAATGAGAAATGTGTTTATTCTTGGTTCTAAGATACCATGGAGGCTCATGAATTCCTATTGGACAATTTCGTCTGCTTTGCCACATCGGATTTGAGAAGTGCACATTCGATTTTTCGCATGATGATCACGTGTGTGGTACGCCGCTACGGGCTCTTGCTCTCTACCCTCCCCGCTGATATCTGCCGACCGTACCTTGCTACTGCAAATAGGACCGTTCGTACAACAGCTTACGAATCCGAGTCGCTAGATCCAATGTGCGGTCTTGTCCGTAAAAAACTACGGCATTGTTTCTACTTTGCCGTGGGCGGTCCAATTGCGCATTTAGTATGACACTATCCCCAGTATGGGCGGGTTTTCGGAGTAGGATCTCGCAGTGTTGACTAACACACTAAATGATACTTTGCTGAATACGTTGCCCGCGATGTCGAGTCTGTGGTATCTCCGGTTGACAATCCGGCAGCGTCCGCTACCCAGTTGACTTGCTTGCAACTTCCAACTCCCGACGCTCTCACCCGCTCGGAACATCATGGGGGCCACATTCAGCGAAGCATTTCGCATTTTCGCGCATTCTTCGTGCTCGGGCCTACCGCTACCTGTTTGCATTTTGTAGACCTTCCTCACTGGATTATATCGGATGACTTTGGTACGGGTCACGGTGCCTTGGGTCTTTCTTCGTTTCGCATGCGTCCACTTTCAAGGTGCAGTCCGATTGCTGCACGATGGCAACGCACCGTGTGCTAGGCTTGGCATGTTTGGAAGTGTTCACGGTGCAATGAAGCTCTTTCATGACATGGTGGATCTGGATCTTTGTCGACGGTATCGGGTGCCACTATGTCGGGTGAGCGCTCATTAGATGCCATGCTTATGGACCACATCCACAAGTGCCCGTGCTCTTGGTATGTCATTCAGCTCCACGATCGGATTGTCCATGTGCTTGAAGAGTTCATGCTCGAAGCGGGGGCTACTTAGGGGCGGGACTTTCGGTTGGAGGTCCGCCGTATTCGGTCGGGAGCTTCTTGAGATCATCCTAGGCATGTGATTTGGTTCGTCCTCATGGCTCTATACCGTCATCTTGTTGTTGATGTGACCGTTACAAGTGCTTGCACGGACACCAACGTTCCTCGTGTAGGTGCTTGCTTCCTACTCCCGGGCAGTCTTGCATTGGGAGCTCAACATGGCAAACTAGATGTTGTACTTGGCACGCCTTCGGTTCAATCGGTCCATGACTACTATCCCTTCTCTGTGGAGGACGATGGGGCAGGTTGGCGCCTATGGTGGTTGATTGATGGGTTTTATAGATTGGATATTTTGGTGGAAATTCGTCGCTTCCATTGTATGGGTGTTTCGGACTCTCGTACATTGTATTTTGATAGTTATGTCCTCATACACCATTTTGTTCGCCGATCTGCTTATATTCCCTTTCGACGACGGTGTTTGGGGGATGTGCGGCAATAATTCATGCAACGTCCTTTTTTAATCTTCATGGTACTTTGGGTTCCCATCATCGCAACGTTTTGCAGGAGAGCAGTGCCGATGCTGTGGCATGCCTCTTGTGTCTCGGACTGAGGCATGTAGGGTTATATCTTCGTTTTTACATTTTGGTTTGTGGTTAACACTGATTTTTAGCGCCATTGCCGCTTCACCTTGTTTTGTATGTTCTCTTTTATGTCCACGTGTGTCTAGCACGGGTACTGCGTGGAATTCCCGTCAGGCTAGTGTCGTGAGCAGTTTAAGAGTTTTGGCACATAGCGCTATGAAATTGAAATTAAAGTGATTAACAATATGTACATGCTGCCAATGGTTGCTATTTCTAGGCCCTCCCATCTAAGCCACCACTATCTAGGAAACTTACTAGAAGGGGCTATACCGTCTGCGCTTTAATCCACCCTCTCCGTAGAAGGTTGGCGTGTTTTACTCAACTCCCCCGGGAGACAGTACACGGCTTGTGGGCTGCGTCGGGTCAAGATTGTATGCGTATATTTGGGCGGGAAGTGTAGCTGGTTGTCTTGCGTGTTTTGAGTCGGTAAATGATGAGGAGGAGGTGATGCAGCCATTGGACATGATGTGGGTGGAGTTTGGAGAGGATGCGGGTTGCTTTGGGCGTGATTTCATTGTTGCTTCACTTGGGGGGCGGGTGCATAGGGCGGCAATGAGCGACGTGATGCCGGCAATCATAGATGTGTGCGGGGTGCCGGTGCGATTCGTGACGATGGGAAGAACTTTCACTTCGGCTCCGGGCCCGTGGTATCGGGGGGGGGCGTGGTTGGCGACGGGGTTTTTTGCTGCGTATGGGTTGTGCGGTATGGGATAGGTTTTGTTAATGCCATACTTCCCATACCTCCACTCTCCAATTTGGATCTTTGTAGTTAAGAATGACATCGGGCGTTGGTGTGTCTGATAGATTTGGGTTCTAGGACTCGGATGAAGTCCGGTTTGTGAGCGCGGGGTCATAGCGAGGATGGTAAGGTGTTCAAGAAGGACAAAGGACAAGAATTGAGTGAGGTATAGGTGCGGCCTTCGTCTGTGTGTTGAGGGACGTGAATGGCAGTCCTAAGTGAAATTGAAATTGTTTACAACAATACCAAAAATAACCGGCTGATGCCTCTAGGCCCTCCCTATTGTGCCGATTATAGGACTCATTGGGTAGGGGCTAGACCGTGAACCAATTATTCCGACCTCTCCATTGGCAGTAGCGATGCCGTCTAAAACATACACGTTAACATGTATTTATTATTTTTCTGATCTATACGTGTTTTCTTTGGATATAGCATGAAAAAAAGTGACGATGGTCTCCACGATACGCGGCATGCACTAGCCGCGGCGGTCAGCTTGTGCTGGTCGAGGCGGACCTGCCTAACCTTTGCTCATGTGCGACTCCGGTCGTACCGAAGCAAGGGGGAAAAGGCAGGTGAAAACCCCCCTCGCTCAGGTCGTCGACGGTCCCGTATCGATCCGTGCACATCCCCGTCCGAGCTAGTAGTTGCTCCTCCCGTCGCAGCTCGCCACCTAACCGAATCTTCTCCCCTCCTTCGGGGGCTTGGAAGAGAAAATGACTAGGTTGCAGATGGTGTCCGGCTGGCTGTCCTACCTCCGTGCCATATACTCTCATGTCCCTTTTCCTTGTTCCGTTTGTTTCCAGCACCTGTATGATCGCGTTGTGGCCGTCCGTACCCTTCCCCGGTGGTTTAGATTGTTAGGGGGACTCCTTTATGAGCAGTGTGCCGTTATGATAACCCTAGGCACATTGCCTGAGGTGACCTGTCGATAATCGGGCACCGACTAGGGGAGGGATGGGTCGGACACATGGATCGAGTCGCCGCGCCAAAAATGATGATGGGTACGGGAATACTTTCCAAAATCCCCCCGTACCGGATATTTCCGGCGGCGGATGATCCTAAGGACCTCCGCCGCTAGACCGTGTCGCTCCTCCGGCTGCGACTAGCCTCCATCATGCGTAGCCATCAGTATCGCCCCCATGGGAGATAAAAACTCACAAGGTTGTCGGCTTCTAGCGAGCGCCATACCATGGTGATGCTTCCCTCCTGTCCGCCGCCAGCTCCAACACCTTCGTCCCACCGTTGATCCGTCCGTACCCTTTTTCGCCAAAAAACATTTCGCAGACATCGTTCCCGCCTGTACGGTAGAGTATATGTGAGGATTTAGTTGCGGAGAAACATATCGGACTAGCCGAGCGGGAGATCCATGTGCTGGTGTACGATGTGATGTTTTTCCAAAACCATCCGTACATGGCTACCCGACAGCTGATGATCCCACGGATCGCAGCTGCCGGTACCTTGTTCGACCCCCTACTGTGCCAAGCCTAGCACGGCTACGGGGTTACCAGCGCCCACCGCGTGGAGGTAGAGGAAGGTACCGACAGGCCTACGAGCGCACCGGCCGCACCCCCCTCCAAGGCCCCCGCCGCTGCGCCGCCGGCGGGCGCCGGGGGGATGAAGGTTCTAATGGGTTTATTTCCGAAGTTTCTGCGGTGAATTCCCATCAGCCCCATGTAGCGTAATGAAGGCACGTATAATATTGTAACATGTAGCCGTTTGCTTGGATATATTGGCCATGCCCCTTTTGCCTCGGAGAAAATGCGGTACGTGTACTATTGAAACGGGGCATCTTTGAAGCTTAGACGGCCTCTCAAAGCGATCTAGCGGATGTCATTTCACGCGCGATAATTTTGTTGAATGACTCAAGTATGTCGCCATCCGTGAAGGACGCCCCCCCTCCCTTTGTCCCTCTTTCAAACGCTCAACGACGTCTCAACGTGCCATCGCCTTGATAACCAAACAACATTTATGAATACAGCGAAGGCAATGAACAAACCACCAATAGAACGAGGTAGGGAGGATTTGCGGACTATCGCGATTTTCGATACCATATATTTTCATTAAAAAAGCGATGTTATGTCGCTACCATAACCAAAAAAATTCATTGTCATCCATCACCCACTTGTGTCTACTCGCAATGGTTGTTCGTCTGATTTTCGTATATAACGTATTTGTTGATAGCTCCGCGTGTGACGCGGGTTTGTAGGGTTTGACCGGAGTTCATCGGATGGTGTCCATTAGGGGGAGCGTTGAGAGATCCCCATGGTGGGCACAATAATGGACACATCCGTACGTTGTACTCCGGGGGAGTCTCGGCCCTACTATCTCGCCAAGAGTGGATGTACTGCGGGAGCCCATTGCTCGGGCAGTACGGGGGTATATATATGAGATATATCCTCATTGGGTACCGACTTCTAGGCGCGGTACTTGGTTACGGCGTACGACTCCGGCCACGGAGGTGCGGGTTCGATTCCCGGTGGCACTTCCGTGTAACCCTACGACAGCACGAAACTGCGAAGCTCCTTTTGCGTCGTATGCAATGGCGAGTCTATAACGGCCTCGACTTTCTTAGTCGAAACTGATTTTTTACGAGATGACACATTGTAATCTTAGTCCTCCATCTCTTGAACACCGAAGAAGAATTTTTTAAGGCGCAACGTCAAGCCCTCCTCTTCGAAGCGTGGGAGAACAAGACGCATGTGCTCCACGTTTTCCTCCAGGGTGCGAATGAAGATACATACGTCGTCGAGGTAAGCGGTAACGAACTTGTGTAAACAATCACGTATGCAGGATGTTAGTGATCATTGGCAAAAAAGTTGGAGGCGCATTGCATAGTCCAAGCGGCATGGCGACCCACTCCATAAAACCATCGAGTGTCTGAAGCGTAGTTTTGTGGATGTCCTCGTCAAGTACTCGAATTTGTCACAAGCCGTACACGAGGTCGTGATGGTTGTAAAAAATCGCGTCATCCTTAAGCTCATCGAGAGTGCCGTCCAAACGCGGAAGTGGGTAAGCGTCCTTCCGCGTAACCTCGTTTAGACCGCGGTAGTAAATGTAGAGTCTAAGCGAGCAATTAGCCTTTCGCTCAAAATAATTGGCGAGCCGAACGCACAATGACTCGAGCGAGTCAAACCAGCCTCCGCTGCGTCTTTGAGCTGTTGGTTAAGCTCAACGCGCTCCTCATGTGACAAGACGCTGATGTTTCATCGAGCCATTTGTGTCGATGGGATGATCCCACTATCGGTTGGCATGTGGCGAATTCATTTGTTGCGGTAACTCTTGGAAGTCGTCGTTAAGCAACGATAGGAAGTGTTCACGTTGTTCAAGAGTAAGCTCCTCTCCATTGTGAAATTCCGCCGGTTGTTCCGGTACTTGCGAGATGTCAATCGCGTTAACTTGAGCGTGACGTCCTCTGTTGCGGCGCGTCTTGCGCGTGAGCTTTTGAATTTACTTGAGGACATTAGTAGATACAAAGGACGTCGATATTCGATATAAGTCTCCATTGATGCTCCGTTTATCAAGGTAAAAACACGCATCATGACGAAATGTAAAGAGGCTTGTTCGTCGTCAAGCCATGGTAAACCGAGTACCAAATCATCAGCGCGTAAATCATGTACGATGTAAAAATTCCGTTGCAACTCGTGACGACCTTATTGGAAGGTGATTTCAAAGACTGTCGAGGACATCACACGTTGACCATTAGCAAGTCGAGCTGGAGTATTGGTCTTGAACTTACGAGTCGAGAGAGAAAAAACGTCTTACTAAGTAATCTTCTCACACAAAGTCAACAGTCGCAGCGCAGTCGACTGATTCAGAAATATGCTGCCTGCCATTAGGAGCTTTCACGTTTAGCTCGGCTCGAAACAGCGGGCGAGCTTTGGTGAGGTCCGTCAACAAGGTATAAGCTTTCGGAGGGAAATGTCTAAGCGTAGCGATGGACTTCACATGGTCGTCTGGTGGTACATGCACATATGTGGGTATATAAGGACGTGTAGTTGGGGCTGGATCGTAAAAAACACAATCAACGTCGACTAACAAAAACTAAATGTAGGCCATGGAGTTGGGGCAACAACCTCATGTGTGTCGGATCGTCCGGCGAATGGCCATTAAACAATTGTGTTCTCGTTGGGAATTCTTGATTGAGTTTCTAGTGTCGAGTGAGCTCGTTGAACTTAGCTTCTTAGGAAGAGCAAACACAAATATCGTAGATGTTGGGGCTCTACGCCTACATCTCTCGACATGATGACCGATATGTTCCGCCAACTCCCTGGGTAGATTGATGAACAATCGCTCCCCGCTCAAGTCTCTCTCACTGACACAGTCACTCGGCGAACAGTGAGGTGAGTCGGCGCCCGCCGGCGGCGCAGCGGCGGCGGCCCCGGAGGGGGTTGCGCTCGCACGCCCGTCGGCATCCTCTCACCTCCCCGTGGTGGGCGCTGGAAACCCCGTAGCCGTGACATGCCTAGCACGGTAGGGGGCTAAGAGGGCCGACAGCTCGATCCGCAGGATCAACAGTTGTCGGGAAAGCCATGTACAGAGGGCTTTTAAAAACATAATTTCTGTGCAATACCGGCACCAAGATCTCCCGCTCGGGCCGTCTGATATGTTGTTTCGGGGTCAAATACGTTTGAATAGAGTTCTACTTCCAAGGGGTGAGGCCGGTACTACAAGAGCGCTTAATGGCGAAGAGGGCACGGCCGGATCAACGGTGGGAGGCGGGTGTTGGAGTTGGTGGTGGCCAGCCGGGAAGCAGCGCCAAGAAAGGGCGCTCGCTAGCCGACGACCAACCATGTGCCAATCGAACCTTCCCGGGGGGTGAGGCAAGACATGGCACAGGCCGGTGCCCGGTCGCATGTGGAGGAGCGGCTACGTGAGGCGGCGGCGATCCTCATGATCAGCCGCCGCCGGAAAGCCATATACGGAGGACTTTTTCGGAAACTATACTAATGTCCGTACCCGGCATCGCGCTAGTTGGGGAGCAGCGCCGGGGAAGGGCGCTCACTAGCGAGCCGCTACGCTGACAAAGTTACATCTCCCGGGGGGAGGAGTAAGCTTGGGCGGCAAGGAGGCTAGTCGCGACGGAAGGAGCGACAAGATCTGGCGACGACGACCCTCTGGGTCGGCGCCGCCGGAAAGCCCCGTACGGAGGGTTTTGACTAATTTCCGTGCACCCGCGGCCCGACGGATCCGGCTAAGGTGCCCCGACCCCCCCCCCCCCCCCCCCCCCCCCCCCCCCCCCCCCCCCCCCTCTTCGACACCCACTACCTTGATAGACGAAACCCTTGCCGGGGGGGGGGGGGGGGGGGGGGGTGAGCGCGGAGGCCCCTATTTCAACAAAGTCTGCTAGGTTGACGCGCAATAAGAGGGGGGAGAGTACGGACGCAAGCCGGATTACCTGATAGGTACCCGGGTACCAGACAAAGAAAATCCGGGGAAATGAGTTGGGAAAATTCAGGCGCGGAGGCACGAGCGCCCATTTTTTCTATGTCTGTGTGTCTCGGTCCCCCCCACCTGCCCTCGAGGTGACGGGGGACCTCGACAAGGTGGACAGTTGCGTCGGTGGACGCGATAACGACCTTGGGGCGGGGCTTACGGGATGCGGCGGCGGGATCGACGAGCGCCCACGCGAGGAGGGGTTTTTTGCCAGCCTTTCCCCTCCTATCTTCGGCAAGACCGAAGTCACGCGGGAGCTAGATTAGGTTGGCCCGTCGTCTTGCCCGAACGCCGACCGGCCTAGGCCGGTCGGCACCCCGGTTCGGTGGGAGCGGGCCGTGCATCGTGAAGGTCGAGTAGCAGTTTAGTTTTGCATTTCTCGATAAGTGGATTAATTTTTAGATCTATTTTACTGATTACAAAATTATTACGCTGTTGCTGGTAGTGAGGCCCGAGAGACAACAGTCGGTCCAGTTTGCCGGCACATGTTTTGTAAAATTTCAAATATCAATGTCAATTTCAATACGTTGTTACTGCTTAGGCGGGGGGTCTGTGGCAATTGCTGCGATTGCTTACAGTTTTTTAGCTCCCGAGGAACGTCGACACACCGTGAAGCTAGGTGTTTCGATAGGTGTACCTGGTCGAAGAGACCCGGCCCCCAACTCACTCATAAGTCGTGAATGGCTAGGCAGAGAGGCCCGATAGACAGCAATTGGTCCAGTTTGCCGGTATTGTTGTGGACAATTTTAATTTTAATTTCAATTTCAATGATGTGAGTCACCGTGCGAGTTAAGACCCTCGTTATCAGCACAACCTCCCAACGTGAAGTCAAATCGTGCGGGCAGAGGCTCGAAAAGAAAGTTAGCAAACTTCTAATCAATTGAACGTCTGGTTGTTAAAGGTTTACGACTTTCTCTTTGCTTGCTATGACGACAACGAAGACGTGCTACTAGCTTAGCATGTGTCACAAGTATAGTCGACGGAGGTGTCGAGATTGATTCGATTGCCTCGGTCGCTAACATTGTCTTGAGACGAGAAGTAGATGTAGCAACCTGCTCCACCTCGTCCGATGAGCGGTCACGCCACTATCATTTTTTGCTTGGTTGATTCGTCGACCGCCTCCTTGCCTTTCAGTTCCGGGCATTGGAAGACACTGTGTCCCTTCTTGTGGAACTTGAAGCAAAGTCCCTCCTCCTTGTGTCGCTTGCGCTCTTGAGGGGTTAAAGCTCTAGCGATGGCGTTTAAATCAATTCGGCCAGTGTTTGGAGAAAATCGGCCACAGCCTCCACGTCCACCTCCGCGACTACGACCTCGACCAAACCATGATCCTTCGCCTCGTTGCCGACGTTTAGCTGCCTCGACCATTGGATCGTCGTTAGGGCGCTTTTTGGTAGGTTGTCCTCCTCCGGGGCTGTTAAATGGTGTTGGTACGGGCCTAACACGACCCAAATGCGGCGAATCGGTCACGAGGTCATTCAGGAAGTTTTTGCATCTCCACCAAGGGCATGCTGTAACCCTTCTGCTGAAAACGATGGGACTTGGCATGAGTCTTGAGTCAAAAATCAGCCAGTCCATCGATGAACCGAATGCACTAAAGGTCATCAATAAGGGGTTGTCGGGACCTTCGTAAAAAGTCGTTGAAGAACTAGGTGCATTTGGCGTAAGTCAAGGATCCGTGCGTAAGTCCAAGCATGGCGTTAATTGCGTCATCCGGGATGTTAGGCAGCATAGACGTCTTGCAAATCTCAGCCACTAGAGACTCTAAAGAGACAGTCTAAAATGGAAGCCTAATAATGCTTACGGTTAAGCCACTAGCTGTTCATGGGTCCAAAAAACTGAGACGTAACCCACATAACAACGTTGTACGAATTGGCGTTAATCCCAAGCATGACGAAACGTTGAGGTTGCATATCTAGACATGCCCCAAGCATGCGTGCGTCATGGCCGAATTGGCAGGGGGCGTTAATTGCAGCTTTACGATGCGTCTCAATAAAAGCCGTTTAGAAATTACAACGCCTCGAAAACCTCCCATTGAGCCACGAAAACGAAGTGAAGTAACTCGAACTTATGTTGAGAGCCGGAAGTAACCCAGTCTTAGACGGCGTAAGTGAAAGACCGTCAACGTCAATCGATTCCGGAACGACGTAAGTACCATCAAGATTAATGATCAACTGGGCTCGATCACCTTGCTCGATCTTAGCTGGGGTTCGTAAGTTAGGTGTCACGTAAGGTACCGGAAACAATTGCCGAAAATACGTAAATGTGTTGACGCTTCCCATTAGGTAACGGCACTCGACCTTGATTGTTACTTCACTTGGCAAGATCGCCGACGGTCAAAGTAAGGCAAGTTTACTCGAACACTTCAATAACAACAACTTCGACATGCTCTTCGTTAGGCAAGATCGAGCCGGCAGGAAACCAAATCTTACCGGTACGTGGTTCATGCTATACAACGAGTTCAATGCCAAAGACTTTGAAACCTCCGACATGCACTACGACCACAACGTGCTTACCAAGTCCAAAAGAAGCCATATCAAATCAAACAATCAGTGTCGAGCAAATCAAGCAACAACAAAAGCGTGCGTCAACCAAGGAACTCCGAACTAAGTGTGACAGATTGCCTTCTAAGAGGTAATTCCAGGCAGAAATCTGCTATGTTTTGCTTGTTGTTGCTATTACTGCAGCATGAAGTGCAAATGGAGGGAGAGATGAACATATGTTTTATTGTTAGTGTTTAACATTATAGGTGTAGTTGAACAAAGGAAGTCTTAAAGATTTTGTCGCCTCCCTCTATTGCACTAGGCTTAGATAACTTTCGTCTAGCTAGCTTATACTTGCTTTCGCTTGGTCCTCACGCCATGTGCTAGGGCTCTTTGACGGTTGCGTGCATACTAGCGACGCGGCTCGTTTGCGTTGGGGATCTTGTCCAACGCGTCGTCTGGCTAGTTAGAATAACTGTGCCTACGTGTACGTGCATTGAGGTACTGGTAGTACAATACGCATCACTACCCTCGCTTAATTGCGTTAGCAATGTACGTCCTTCCGATGGAAAAGCACGAATTGGATTAAGTAATGAGTGCATTTACAATGTCTTGCAATTTACTAATGCAAGATTGTACTCGTCACACACACGTAAATTCACTATACATGGGGTGAAACGGCTATGTTGCCGCCCTTGTGGTACTTCACTTCCCATTGTGTCTCCTTCCGGTTTCCCCGCACTAGCCGCAGTGATCGACGCGGTGAAGATTATAGGAATGTATGCCCGTACACGTCTGCGTACATGCGCGTTTGATTGGGGAGTCTTGGTCCCATGCTCATCCGAAGCATCTACGTACTCGCGCGCGACCGCGAGCGTAAGATGTACCCGCGAAGATTGACACAAAGCGCCCAAGAGCGGGTCCGTGCAAAGTAATACATAAATAGTGTACAATCACACTAAGGATACCGACTTTTGAGGCGGTACTTGGCAGCGCTCCGGGTTGCCACCGGGATGCTCCGATAAGAGGTTATGGGCCCTCTGTGTTTGTAGACGTCGGGCCAGCACCTTTGTAAGCAAGGAGGTAGGCGAACTCACCGGGAAGGGTATAAGGATGAGTAAGATTGTTGTGCATGACGAGAATGAAGATGTCATGTGAGTCACTTGCAGTGGGTTGACCGATGGCAGGGTAGTGGAAACTTATGTCATGCCGTTTCCGGAGATGCTCATGTAGCGCTTCTCTAGGTGGAGGTAAGCCGTGTAGCCACAGACCTTGACGTGAGCGAGGTCATTGGGGACACAACGGAGAATGTTGTAAGGAACACCGCCGGAACCGCCGGATGCAGTGGGTGAGGGGATGCGGTTGCGGAGGTAGACAACCGTGCGCATAGCGAGGCCCTATTCCTTGGGGGGTCAATTGGCATGTTGAAGCATGGCGGTGGCGGAGTCCGCGAGGGTAGCCCACTGTCGTTCCATCTTAACGAGTTGGTTATGAGTGTGCGGGGCCGCAAATTGGGCGGTGTATCCCAAAGAAGAGACCATGGTGCAGCAAGCAATATCAAGGTAGTTCGGGTCACAGTCGAACTTGATGAGCGGCATGAAAGCACGAGCAAGGTGCATGCAAGAGTGCAAGTTCCTGATGTCTGTGAAAACTTGAGAAAGGGTGGAAACAACTGCTTTCTTGGACAGGTGTGCAAGTTGCTAAATGTAGTTGGAGAAGTGGTTAATTTACTCCAAGTAAGTATTTGGCTCCCCCCGGCCCGATCTCCTTGAGTGGGCCAAAGATGTCGGAGCTGAATGCATGAAAGCAAGCTATCACTTTAGTGCCGGGCTGAGTGTTGACAAGGGCATGGTGCAGTTTAGCTAAAATTCACGGTTCACATAACAAGAGGGGAGTATGACTGTCGGAATTCCTTCCGATATTGTTCGCGCTCGGCAAAGCGAGAGTCATGGTGCCTCTGCGAGGGTGACCAAGGCGTTGGCGCCACAAAGTCTATTGACATATAGGGTCCATAACCTCTAATCGGAGCATCCCGTTGCCAACCCGGCGCGGCGCCAACTCCCGCCTCAAAAGGCGGTATCCTTAGTGTAATTGTACGTTATTACATGATTGTATCCCCGTAAACGTCTCCGTACATGCGCGTTCGCTGGGGGAGTCTTGGTCCCACGTTCATCCGAAGCATCCACGTACTCGCGCGCGACCGCGCTCGTAAGATGTACCCGCGAAGATTGGCGCGCGTAAGATGTACCCGCGAAGATTGGCACAAAGCACCCAAGAGCGGGCCCGTGCAAAGCTATACATAAATAGTGTACAATTACACTAAGGATACTGACTTTTGAGGTGGTACTTGGCAACGCGCCGAGTTGCCGACGGGATGCTCCGATAAGAGTGAGCCTATGCCGCGAAGAGACGCCCGTGGCTTGCAAAGCTCGCCGGCTTTGCTTTGAAAGGCTTCGATGATTGTTTAGTGTAATCTTTGCGCGTGTTGATGCTTTGTGTACCATAGTGATCTCTGTGAGTGTGATATTGAGGAGGTGCTCCCCTACTTTTGCATGTTTTAGTGTTTCTTTTATTGCTTAATTTTGTGGGTGTGTCGTGATGTATGTGTATGTGTCTGTTTTTTGGCTTGCGCGAGTGTGTGTGTGTGTGTGTGTGTGTGTGTGTGTGTGTGTGTGTGTGTGTGTGTGTGTGTGTGTGTGTGTGTGTCGTTAGGTTTACACGCGCCCACTAATGTGATCTTGCCAATGTCTATGCGTTGCTGTGTGTATATCATCATGACTGTGTGTCTATATATATATGTGTGTGTGTGTGTGTGTGTGTGTGTGTGTGTGTGTGTGTGTGTGTGTGTGTGTGTGAGAGAGAGAGAGAGAGAGAGAGAGAGAGAGAGAGAGAGAGAGAGAGAGAGAGAGAGAGAGATAGAGAGAGATAGAGATAGAGATAGAGAGAGAGAGACAGTGCGTGTGTGCAACTAAGGAGGTGTTTTGTGTGTGCGTATGTGTGTGCGTGTGTGTGTGCGTGTGTGTGCTATAGTGTTCATGTCAATGTATGTGTGTGTTATTGTGTGTATGAAAATGGGATAATGCGTGTATATTGTGTATGCTTATGAGGAGATGTTCATTGTTCCTTATGCGTGCTTGTGTGTTGTGTGCGTGCATGTGTGTATGAATGAATTCGTGCACTATTGCTGATTTAAAAGCGCACGCGGCACTGTCGCTTTCATCACGTGTCGTTCAACATGTCGCTAATTACAAGAAGCGCGACGGTGTATCGGGCCCCGGGTCCGCAAGGCCTAGTAATGACCTTGTGAACCGCCATGCCGACATGCAAACGTGTTGTAATGTGTTATGTCACCCATTGATGTCATGCCCGATGTACGGTTTTAAAGAAGTTCGCGGTTGTGGCGGTTATGGCGGTTAGCCTCTGAAAGCTAAAACGCTAGCACAAATCTGTTCTAGTCTGTCTAGTTCTGTTGTTGCAAGATGGCAAAATGATGTTGTCGAGAGGCAATTGATGAGAGATGTTTCACTGCTGTACTTAGGCAGTAGATGTTGTAAGTGAACAAAGGAATTGTTAAAAGGTTCTGTCACCTCCCTCTACTGCACTGGGCTTAAATAGGTTTCAGCCCAGACTAGTTACGCCTGCAAGCTTCGCTTACGTGTCAGGCGATAGTGCTACTCAACCGTCGTCATTTGTCCTCGAGACACGGCATGCCTAGCATTGGGTTTCACGACGCGGCTCCTTCTGCATCGAAGAGCTCGTTCTGGCGCGTCATCTGGCTGGTTAGATTAATTATGCATATCTGTACGTACCGGGAGGTACTAGTCGTACTGTAGCATCAGCACCATTACAATATTGCAGTAGCGACGTACCCACGAGTATACGTCCGTCATGTGGAAAAGCACGAATTGGAATCCGTAACGAGTACATGTACAATGTCATGCAATGTACTGTTGCAGGACTGTACTCGTCACACTCGTACCCTCCCCCTCTTGACAAATCAATGAGGCCGCCGCGAGGCAGACCTCCGTGGTTCTTGGCTCCTTTACTGAAGCAGTTACTGGGACTCAGGAATGCGCGCTGGGTGAGCGTGCATGAAGTCAGTATACGCCTGAGTTTTGGCAAATTTGTGCCATTGGGGCGTCTCCAAGAATTCTTGTAACGCAATTGTTCGATGCACCTCGTTCAAACGGTGCCAGACAGGTGGAATATCGTCATCACTGAAGTGCGTCATGAAGAGCAGATATTTGCCTCGTCGCCCAGGTAGCGACTTGATGCACACAGCAGGGATGTGTGAGACGTCGAACTCCTCATCGTCTCCTTCAGGTACAGTCACCGGGATAGCTGGTCGTAGCGGAGCGGTAGAGCAGGGTCGTAAGTTGTTAACATGGAATACAGGATGTAAGCGTAATGTCGCTGGTAGTTTCAATCTGTAACTGTGTTTTCCAATCTGCTCCTCCACTGAAAAAGGGCCGAGCTGTCTGTCTCTGAGTTTCCGGTTCGGTTGTCCTCGCAGAAAAAGATTTGCTGTGACGACTGACACCTTGTCTCCCTTAGCGAAGTGTGGACGGTTCTGTGCGCGCCTGCATCTCGTCTTTGTGTAGCTGTAACACTGAGCGTACCAGGGTATGCACTTCCTGTAACAATCTTAACCGCTCTGTTGCGTCTTGAGAAATTGGAATCGATGGTCGCATGCTGAAGAGTAAGTCAGGAGGCTCCTCAGGAGAGAATCCAAAGTTAGCCTCGAACGGTGTGTGTTCAATTCCGAGTGCACGCGAAGCGTTGTACGCAAACTCCACTTGCGGTAAAAGTGTCGACCAATCAGAGCCATCATAGCAACAGAAGCAACGAAGAAGCTGCTGAAATGTGCTGTTCACGCGCTCTGTCAAGCCGTATGTTTCTGGGTGTCGGCTGGAAGAAATGTTCAGACGCGTTCCAAGGCGTCTCCAGAGTGTCTGCCAGAAAGCGCTGACAAATTTCGGGTCGCGGTCGCTGATCAGCACACGGGGCAGTCCATGTAAGCGGTAGACTCCCTGTAAAAACAAAGTAGCAGTTTCTTCGGCAGTAATCGACTCTGTACATGGCAGAAAATGGGCCATTCGAGTTAGATGGTCTACCACAATCAGCACAATGTTAAAGCCGTTGCTCTCAGGCAAGTGTGTCAGGTAGTCAAGACCAACTGTGTGCCACGGTCTGGGTGGAACAGGTAATGGGTAAAGAGTCGCAGCCGTCTGCGGTCGAATCTTTGCTCGTCGGCACACGACGCAGCGTTCACAAAAATCTTTCACGTCTTGGCGGATTCGTTTCCACCAGAATCTGTCGAATGCTTTAGCAAGAGTGCTAGCAACTCCTCTGTGACCAGCTGACGAACTTTCGTGCAGCTCTGTGATCAATCTCAGTCGGAGCTCAGAGTTCTGTGGAATACAGAGGCGATTGAGACGCCAAAAGTACCTGTCTCTGGCTTCTATCCGGCTGTCTCTTGTCCACTCACCATCGTCCCCATAAAACGAATCTTGTGAGAACCCCTCGCGAATGAGATTAGCGAACTCAGGGCTCAGTTGCAACGCTTCAACAGTCAGTGAATTTAATTTTGCGTCTTCAAACAGCAGCTGGGACTTCCGTCGTAATTCTCGATCTGACGGAACCTCGCCATCCCAAAATAAGGGTACTGTGGCCTGAGGTACGAAGTCTGGACGCCGGCTTGACGGGTCGGCTTCGTTCAGAGCTCCCTTGCGATATGCAAGTGTCATCGAGCCCACAAACGGTTGCAAATCCCGAAGGTATCATGCTTGCCGCTTGTTCAGCCTGTTGTTCGGTTGCCTGAGCAGATGTCGCAGTGTGTCGTGGTCTGTTACGACAAGGAACTTAGAACAACCTTCAAGATAACACCTCTAATGCTTGACAGCTTCGCATACGGCGAAAGCTTCTAAGTCGTACGCAGAGTAAGTGTTACCACGCTCAGCTGGATTCAGCTTACGCGCCCTGTAAGAGACTGGTTGAAGACCGCCTCCTTGGTCTTGCAACAGGACTGATGCAATCCCCAATGTTGAAGCATCTGTAGCCACGGTGAACGTCGCGTCCGAGCCGACCTCCGGAAGGATCAGGCATGGCGCGGAAATGAGCCGTAACTTGAGAGTCTCGAAGGCTTCCAAACATGCAGGCGTCAGCGTAACCTTCTGTGGCTGGGACTTCCGCAGTAAGTCCGTCAATGGAGCCGTAAGGTCGCTAAAATGGTGTATAAATCTCGCATAGAAGTTGCAGAACTGTACGAAACTGCGAACCTCCTTGTGCGTCTTGGGCACTGGCCAGTCTGCAACGGCCTCGACTTTCTTTGTGGAAACCGAAATTTTTCCGGCTGACACAGTGTAGCCCAGATACTCCATTTCTTGCAATCCGAAGAAGCATTTCTTAAGGCGTAATTTCAGCCCTTCCTCCTTGAATCGTTGTAGCACTAGACGTAGGTGCTCCATGTGCTCTTCCAGAGTTCGACTGTAGATACAGACGTCATCTAGGTAGACTGTCACGAACTTATGTAAAAAGTCGCGAAGAATGTCGTTCATCATCCTTTGAAATGTAGCTGGTGCGTTGCACAGCCCAAACGGCATGGCGACCCATTCCATTAAGCCATCAGAGGTTTGAAAAGCCGTCTTGTGAACGTCCTGATCACGCACTCGAACTTGCCAGAATCCAGAAGCGAGGTCGAGGTGTGTGTAAAAATTCGCGTCCTTAAGTTCGTCCACAGTATCGTCCACACGCGGTAGCGGGTAAGCATCTTTACGCGTAACCTCATTAAGACCACGGTAGTCAATGCACAGACGTAGCGAGCCATCAGCTTTTTCGCACAAAAAGAATTGGCGAGCCGAACTCACTGTAGCTGGGGCGTATCAAAGCAGCTTCCACTGCGTCTTTAAGCTCAGCGCGCTCTGCGGGTGACAATCTTTTCAGACGTTGACGTCGCATTGGGCCAATTGTTTCAATGGGATGATCCCAATGTCGGCTTACATGTGGAGAGTCGACAGGTTGCAGTAACTCCGTGAAGTCATCGAAGAGTAACGACCGGAAGTTGTCACGTTGTTCTGCTGTTAGTTCCTCTCCAGTGTGGAAGTCTGTCGATTGTTCGGCGGCTGACGTAAGTTCAATGACGTAAAAATCAGCGTGACGTCCCCTGCTGCGGCGCGGCTTGCGCATAAGTTTCTGAACTTTCGTAGACGACAGGAGTAGACACTCAGGGCGTCGTTCCTCAAGTGTAGTCTCCAATGCTGTGCCGTCCATTAGTGTAAAAATTCTGGTTGTACCAAATTGTAAAGAGGCTTGTTCGTCATCAAGCCATGGTAAACCCAGAATTAAATCAGCTGTGCGTAAATCACGTAAGACGTAGAAAGTCCGTTGAAATTCGTGTCGAGCCAGCTCAAAAGTGACGTCACAGACTGTTGTAGAAGTCACTCGTTGTCCGTTAGCGAGTCGAACTGGAGTCTTACTTGCAGACTTCCGAGTCTGTAAAGCAAAGCGTCGTACAAAGTCCTCTGACACGAAGTCAAGCGTCGCTGCACAGTCCACTAATCCAGAAATTTGGTGTCCGCCATCAGGAGTTTTCACAGTCAGCTCATTTCGAATTAACGGGCGAGCTTCCGTGAGGTCAGTCAGTAGTGCTGTAGCTGGCGAGGAAAATTGTTGCAGCGTAGCGATGGACTGTTCCGAGTCGTCTGTTGGTACATGTACCGAGTCGGGTTGATCAGGTGCTGTAGGTTCTGGTGAGTTGTTAAACGCACAATCTGCGTCGACTAACCACAGCTGTACAGGCCAAGGGGTTGGAGCAACCACTTCTTGTTGCGCTGGGTTCTCCAGTGACTGACGAGTAAAAAGTTGTGTCCTCGCTGGGAATTCTTGGTAAAGTTTCCAGTTCTTAGTCACTTGAGTAAATTTCGCCCATTTCGGTAGTACAAATACAGCCATCGTAGATGTCGGAGATGTTCGACGACAATCCTCAAAATGCTGCGCAATCTGCTCAGCTAACTCCCAGGGTGGGTTGATGAACACCCGTTCTCCTGACAAATCTCTGTCTAGAATCGAGTCACTCGGCGAACAGTGAGGTAAGTCACCGTGCGAGTTAAGACCTTCATCATCAGCACATCCCTCCAACGTGAAGTTGAATCGTGCATGCAGAGGGTCAAAGACTGAGTCAACCAGCTTCCAATAAACTGAACGTCTGGTTACAGGTTTACGACTCTGTCTCTGCTTAGTCTGACGACGACGACCTGCTACTTGCGTTACAGGTGTCGCAACTGTAGTCGATGGAGATGCCGAAGGTGTTTCGACGACCTCTGTCGCTAACAGTGTCTCAGAATGAACTGTAGATGTAGCCGGCTGCTCCAGTTCATTTGTAGGACAGCCTTGCCACCATCATTGCTACTTAGGTTGCATCGGTGCCTTGCCTTTGAACTCCGGACATTGGAACAAACGGTGTCCCTTCTTGTGGCACTTGAAGCAGAGTCCTTCGTCCATGTGTCGCTTACGCTCCTCAGTTGTCATCGCATTTGCGAGTGTGTTAAAGTCTTCGCGGCCAGATGTCTGACCACGTCCACCATTGTTGCCACCACGACCACCATTGTTACCACCTCCACGTCCACGTCCGCGGCCACGTCCACGGCCACCTTTATTACGTTTCCAGATGTTAGCGGCCTCCTCGAGAGGGTCATCAAAGTTGCGCTTGCGTGAAGGCTGGGCAGATGGTCCAGCAGCAGACTTTGTATTGCCGAGTTCCGGCGAGTCTGTCACGACGTCATTCAAAAAGTTTTGCAGCTCCACCAGCGTAGTCTGGTATCCCTTCTGAGCTCGGTGTGACTTAGCCAGGTTCTTGAGTGCTTCGTTCGCTAGGCCATTAATGAAGCGTACACACTGTACGTCAGCTGTCAGGTGTTGACGAGACCGACGTAAGTAGTCGTTGTATTGTTTAGTGAAGACCGCGTAACTCATCGTGCTGCTCTGCGTAAAGCTTAGCAAAGCGTTAATTGCGTCGTCCTGAATGTTCGGAAGAAACGTCGACTTGCGTAACTCCGTAACAAGCTCGTCGCACGTAGATGGAATTGGGGGCTGATTTTTCCGGTTCAACCACCACCCACCCACGTGTCCAGAAAACTGTGAAGTAACCCAGAACACTGCGTCGTACGAGTCAGCTGTAATCCCAAGCATAACAAAACGTTGAGGCTCTGCTTCAAGCCAATCCTCCAGTACATGAGGTACCTGACCATTCTGGTACGGTGAAGTAATAGCAGCCTTACGCTGAGTCTCCGTGAGGGTCACAGATAGTCCAGCCAAGTTGTGGGTAGGCATCGGCATTCCCACTCGTAAATCCGTAGGTCCCTCACCAGTCAGTCGATTAATGTGTCCAAGAATCAGCAGCCAGACGGAACCAGAGTCGACCGTTGTAAACCGGCAGTACATGTGGAATTGTTTCGGGATAGACGCGTCATCAAACAGGACTGGAACATGTTGACGTATCGCACGGTAAAAGAGTTCCCATTGAGTCACGTAACCAAAGTGAAGTAACTCACTCTTGTGCTTCTCAGCACGAAGTAATCCTTTCTGTGCGGGCGTAAGTGTCAGACCGTCAATGTTGATGGTTTCCGGGACGACGTAAGTGCCATCCGGATTAACTGTCGACTGTGCTAAAACAGCCTGCTCGACCTGAGCAGGAGTTCGTAAATTGTTCGCAGCAAACATGACAGGAATAGACGCCGAGTACACGTAGACAAGCTGTCGTCCTTGAGGTAGAGTAACAACAACAGGTTCACCACTCAGCAGCGTCAAATCATCCGGTGTCAAAACAAGACCGGTCTCCTCGTGTAACTCGCGAATAGCAGCGTCGACAGGCTCTTCGTTAGGTAAGACAGAGCCAGCTGGGAACCAAGTTTTACCAGAACGAGGCTCACGCTGAAACACCAACTTCAAGTCCGACGGTTTAGTTCCTCCAACGTGAATTACCAAAACCACGTAATGTCCGGGTCCTAGAGAAGCCATCTCAACTCAATCAAACAACGTCGAGCAGATCAACGAGCAACGAAAGCGTGCGTCGACCAAAGAGCTCCGAAACCAGTGTGGCGGTTAGCCTCTGAAAGCTAAAACGCTAGCACAAATCTGTTCTAGTCTGTCTAGTTCTGTTGTTGCAAGATGGCAAAATGATGTTGTCGAGAGGCAATTGATGAGAGATGTTTCACTGCTGTACTTAGGCAGTAGATGTTGTAAGTGAACAAAGGAATTGTTAAAAGGTTATGTCGCCTCCCTCTACTGCACTGGGCTTAAATAGGTTTCAGCCCAGACTAGTTACGTCTGCAAGCTTCGCTTACGTGTAAGGCGTTAGTGCTACTCAACCGTCGTCATTTGTCCTCGAGACACGGCATGCCTAGCATTGGGTTTCACGACGCGGCTCCTTCTGCATCGAAGAGCTCGTTCTGGCGCGTCATCTGGCTGGTTAGATTAATTATGCATATCTGTACGTACCGGGAGGTACTGGTCGTACTGTAGCATCAGCACCATTACAATATTGCAGTAGCGACGTACCCACGAGTATACGTCCGTCCTGTGGAAAATCACGAATTGGAATCCGTAACGAGTACCTGTACAATGTCCTGCAATGTACTGTTGCAGGACTGTACTCGTCACACGGTGTTATTCGAGTATCGGCGAAGTATAGCAATGAAAAGCGTCTCGTCGGCAAAATATCGGCGCCGTCGACCTGGACAACGGCAATTGTTGTAAGCACATTTCAATCTGCCGCTTATCACATGCATTAAGGCACCTTTATAGTAGAGAATGCCGAGAGTTTCGTCCGTTCATCTGTTTTTGGTCGAAAATTCCTCATGGCAATTTCATTATGTCATTTTCCCGTCGAAACTGGGCCGATTACAATATTTTAGGGCTTGGGAAAGTACATTTGAAACCCTGATTAGGCACAGAAACTTGGACACGCTGAGACGGCTGTCTTAGGGTCGACATGCTCAATGGACGACGAAAACTGATGATATTTGGGTAAAAAAATACGCAGTAAAATAAAGCGATTTGTGTAATCCTTATAACGACGACATCTCGCTTTTTACTGCACCTGGATACAGCAAGTCGCTTTAGATAGATAGGTACGCACACATCTATCAGTACATGTACCTGTATCCCTAACTCAAAGTAAAGTACTGCTGACCTGAGCGATCTGCCATCGCTACAGGTACATAAGGTACCCGTACACCTTATATAGAAAGCGGCGTGAACTCTCAGCCGCCAATCCCGAAATAATCTCTCATCTTTCGCGGATGGTGGCTAAGTTCATCCCGAAATAATGATAGGTAGAATACGGGAAAAATATGGAAATAGGTACAGGTCTCCGCTGCTTTTTCTTGTAAGATATTTGTATCTTAATGAAATAAGTATCTCATCTTTCGTCGCGGATGGCGGTGGCGACTTCCGTCACCAAAGAACCGCGGCCTTTATGAAATAACTACCTATACTGGTACTGGTACACAACTTAACCAGATCGTTTTCCGAACTACGTGTTTATCTACATCGTCGAAGCTGGACGATGGCGGCGACGTACGTACAGGTAATGTCAGAGACACGTAGTTTAGCCGCTGGGTACCCGTACCTGGGAGCTTTGCCCATACCGAATGGTTGTTTATGAATAGCAGAAAAATATCGCAGGATAGGCAAAAGCGCAGTGGTGCCTATCTCTGATTCCTGCGCGGGGACTAATAAAGTGCCTCCTGCTTGGCGGCATCAGGTTTTACGTAAAAAGTAGCGGAAAGGGGAGTGACATGCCTCTTTAGATTAAAATGAACACGGACAGGGCAAGCAGAGGGAGGAGAACCAAATAGACAAAAGTAAAATATCTTACAAGAAAAAGCAGCGGAGACCACCAACCAAAAAAATAAGAGAAGAGAGGGAAAACCTAAGCCCGAGGAACAAGAAGGCATGCCACAATATCAGCACTGCCCTCATGCAAAGCGTCGCGGAGATAGGAACCCAAAGTACCATGAAGAGAAACAGAAAGACGTTGCATGAATTCTCGCCGCACATCCCTTAAAAAACGCCGAAACAAAGGATAAGTAGTTCAACGAACGAAATGCTACATACAAACATAAGTGTCAGAGCGCAAAGAACGAGAGTGAGCAACACCCATGCGAGGGAGGTGACGAATTGCCATCAAAATAGCCAACCCGTCAACCAACTCAACCGCCATAGGCGCCAACCGGTCCCCATCCTCTAGAGCGAAGGGATAGTAGTCATGGACCGACGGAAGTGAAGGCGTGCCAAGCAAAGCGGAAGTGAGGAGGTCCGCATTGAGTTTGCCATGTTGAGCTCCCAATGCAAGACTGCCCGGGAGTGGGAGACGAGCACCTACACAAGGAACATTGGTGTTCCTGCGAGCACTTGTATCCGTCATATCAACAAGATGACGGTGTGGAGCCATGAAGACTAGCCAAACCACATCCCCATTACGATCTCGAGAATGTGGCAGTTGGCTTGCTGAGAGCCAACTGCGGGCACAAATATTTTCTGTTCTACTTGTTGTTGCTATCTTTGCAGGTGAAAGTGCAAATGGAAGAAGAGATGTTAAGATGCTTAATTGTTCACTGTTTAACAATATGTTGTAATTGGACAAAAGGAATTGCTATAAGGTTCTCTCAATTCCCTCTACTGCACTAGGCTTAAATTGCTTTCGCCTAGCTAGCTTGCACATGCTCGCACTTAGTCTATGTATCAGGTGCTAGGGTTCTCCAACCGTTATGAAAAGACTAGCGATGCGGCGCGTTCAGCATTGGGAACCTCGTTTAGTATTGGGAACCTCGTTCGGTGCGTAGTCTGGCTGGTTAGATTTGTTTTACGTATTTGTGCGTAGCTTGAGGTACTCGTTGTACAATACGCATCATAACCGTCGCTTAATTGCAATAGCGACGTACCCACAATGCACGCCCCTCCGATGGAAGCACGAATTGGACTTAGTAACGAGTGATTGTACAATGTCATGTAACGTAATGTTGCAGGATTGTACTCGTCAAAAGAAGCTCCCGACAGAATACGACGGACCTCCAACCGCCAGTCCCGCCCCTAAGCAACCCCCGCTTCAAACATGAACTTTTCAAGCACGTGGATAATCCGATCGTGGAGCTGAATGACGTACCAAAAGCACGGGCACCGGAAATGTGGTCCATAAGCATAGCAACTGTGGAGCGCTCACCCTGCATAGAAATGGTGAGGTACTCGTCGATAAAGATCTAAACCCACGAGACTCTGAGGGAGCCTCATTGAGCACCGAAGGCACTTCCGAACATGAGAGGCGCGCTCCGCAGTGAGGCCAAGCATCCGATGCGCTGCCATCGTATAACAATCGGATGGCACCATGAAATTGGACTCACGTGAAGCGGAAAAGATAGCCAAAGCCCGCGACCCGTACCCGAAATCACCATGATATAGTCCGGTGGGGAGGGTCTGCGAAACACCAAGACGTCAAGGTAGGCATGGGCACGATGAATACGCGAAATGACCCGTTAAATGTGGCCCATGGAATCTCCATGACAAGTGAGAGAATATGGAGTCGGAAGTTGTAGGCAAGTCAATTGGGTAGCGGGCGCCATTGCATTGTTAACCGGAGATACCATCAACTTGACATCGGTCCCTGCATAATCGGAAAGGTCTTGATTTAGTGTGTTAGTCAACACCAAAAGATCCGATTCCGAAAACCCGCCCATAGTGGCGATCGCATCGTACGGACTGCGCAATTGGAACGCCCACGGTAAAGAAGAACTAGCAACAATTAGTAGTTCCTGTCGGATAAGGCCGTACATAGGAC
Organism: Tetraselmis chui; assembly: GCA_026401115.1. Lineage (NCBI taxonomy): Eukaryota > Viridiplantae > Chlorophyta > Chlorodendrophyceae > Chlorodendrales > Chlorodendraceae > Tetraselmis > Tetraselmis chui. The sequence goes on from JAPMLY010000780.1 coordinate 73,360, forward strand.
TTAGCGACTCGGACTCATTATAAAAAATCAGGTTGGCGAGGGTCGCAGTAAATGAAGCATATTGAGCATGCTGTGCGTCGAGCTCGACGGACGGTACATTAAGCCCCCCAAACTCCGCGGGGAGGGAAAGTTGGCGCTTAACACAATTCACTTTATCGAGTGTGTGTACGTCCTTAGAAACGCCCAAGACTCGGAGAACTAAAGTACGAGCGGCCCTATATGCAACAAGAGATGGAAAAGGACAAAACTGATTAGAGGATCACGGAATCCAAAGCATGGCGAAAGGAAGCCATACGCGGCATCATGCCATGTTTTGAAATATAGGCAGTGGATATATACACACCTTCACAAAAATCCGGACACGATTTCATACCTTCTCAAGAAAAATGTAATATAGTAACCATGCCACGATTTTTTTATCCTAGGCAATGCTTTGGCGCCCAAGATGGAATGCGCCGACAAATGGGTGTAGTATTTCGCATCCTTAAGTTCATCGAGGGTGTCGTTTAGTAGGACGTGAAGTGGGGAGGCGTCTTTACGCGTACCCTCATTAAGGCCTCGATAGTCAATACAGAGTCGGAGCGAGCCATCGACTTTACGTACAAAAGAATTGGCAAGCCAAATTCACTATATCTGGGAAGAGCTGAACTAGCCTCCATTGCTTCTGTGAGCTGTAGATCAAGCTCACCGCGCTCCGCTTATTGTGAAAATCTGTTAAGACGCCGACGCTTTATCGGGCCATTTGTTCCACTGGGATGATCACACCGTCGGCATACATGCGGCGAGTGAAGTGGTTGCAGTATTTCCGGAAAATCGTCGTTGATTAATGTCCGGAAACTTTCACGTTGCCATACAATTAACTTCTCTCTTGTGTGAAATTCCGCCGCCAGTTGCGCAGCCGGCCTGACGTTAATAACGTAGAATTCAGCGTCACATCCTTTGCTTCGGCGCGTCTTGCGCATGAGCTATTGAATCTTGCCAAACGACATTTGTAGTAGGCACTTAGGTCGTCGATCCTCCGTCTTAATCTCCATTGTTGTACCGTCCATCATGGTGAAGACACGTGTCGTGCCGAACTATAGAGAAGCTTGAACTTAGGCCACTTAGACAGAACAAACATGGCCATCGTGGATGTTGGAGATGTACGTCGACAACTATCAAAATGACGTGCCATTTGCTTTGCTAATTCCAAGTGTGGGTTGAAGAACACTCGCTTTCCACTTAAGTCTCTCTCCAAAAGTGAGTCACTCGGCGAACATTGAGGTAAGTCACTACGCGAGTTTAGACCCTCGTCATTGTAAAGTGAAGCTGAATCGTGCGTGCAGAGGTTCAAAAACAAAGTCGACCAACTTCCAATCAATCGTCCGTCAAGACGTTACATGTCTACGACTCCAATTTGTTCTCGAGTCTCATATTACTTTTCGTCTCGCGAGTGCTTTTCCGGTCATTTGGCATCGATTTTGGACTTTTAAGTCTAAGGTTTGGACATAATTGGCATTGAGCATGTCCAAATGGATGACCGCTCTGAGGCCGGGTTGTATATTCCTTAGGAAACCCCGCCTGTTGCGGGGTCGAAAACCCCCACGAATAATTTTTATGAATTACAATTCGTATTGGGGCGTTTTAGCGTTAGCCAAGCTACTTATTTCTTTTTATTGATTGAACTTGTTTTATATGACTACAACCTTGTATTAAAATATTTTTGTCTCATATAATGATTTTTCCTCCTAATTTATTCCCTGATTATTTATTTCCAATGCTTTCTCTTGTAAGGAACATTTGGATATTGTTATACAAGGGAAGACACTTTGCTATAGCAATATTTGTTATCATATCTCGCTATGTATGATAATTAAACCCTAAGGACAGTATAGATATAATAATATCGTAATTACAAATTGTACAATTGAATGTATTATCATTGTATCAAAGGAAAACTGTTTAGTAGAAAATAATTGTAGTAAGTCTGTCTACCTCACTACATGTACATTTTGCGGCGAACTACGTTGTACGCGCGCGCGCGCGCGCGCGCGCGTGTGTGTGTGTGTGTGTGTGTGTGTGTGTGTGTGTGTGTGTGTGTGTGTGTGTGTGTGTGTGTGTGTGTGTGTGTGTGTGTGTGTGTGTGTGTGTGTGTGTGTGTGTGTTTGTGAGCACGCACGAGCGCAATTTGACTCCTCTTCGCTGATCTCGGACTCGAACAGAGCGTTACACTCTCGCGCTGCCTAATATTCACAGCTGATACTCAAGATGTTGTTTTCTTGACTGAATGATGGCTTGCCGGTCGCTAGAAAGAGGTTGGACATCATGATGGAAAATTGTTGTAGTACGATACTTAACGGTTGTCTTTGCTGTTTGACTGCACTTCGCCGATTTCCCCCCCTTACATAGTGGCGAAAGGGGGTGTTGGACGGCGCAGTTGAGCATGGGGTAGTTAAACAGTCAAAATCACATTTCGACAGTCCAAACTCGCATTTGCGGGGGTCCAAAAGGGGGTCCAAGGGGGTCCAAGGGGGGAATCCAGGGGGCTCAAGACAAGATAATCACATGGTGCTTATCGTGCCTAATTCGTGAAGAGTTGCACACGTAAAGATTATCGCTCCATATATATCAGCTGAAAACTGTACGTGTCGCGAGCGCCGCCAGTTTTGATGATGCTCGTCTAACTACAGAGACACAGTTGTATGTGCACGTACCTGTACTACAGTAGATTATAAAGTACTGCGACGGGGCACAGACTAACATTTACCCTAGGGCACGTTTTGCCAAAGATGTCAGCTTGCTTACAATTTGGCCAAAAGACACCCATAGGCAAGGCCTAAGGGTCGATTAGCGAAAGATTATAGGGATGGGTGGGTGGGTTCGCGCGAAGCCTAGATTGGCTGAGCGCGAAAGCAGAGAGTGCCTAGGCTCGTGACTAGCTACGGCTTATAAGGCTCGGGCTAGCTAGAGCTGACCGTTGGGGAAGTCGTTGGTCGTTGGTTGCGTCTAACTGCAAGGCGAGGCGGTTGCCTTGCATGTGCGACGCGCCGCCTTTTAACGGTGATAGTAACCGCTAGTGTTACTGTCCCGTACACATGGAAATTGGATATGCAAACCTCTAGATTCAAATCAATCTGACCATTTACTCTAGGGCACGTTTTGCCAGGAACCTAAAGCCAAAGGCTTGCACAGCCAAAATTAGTGTCATGGGGGGGACGGAGTGAGCCAGCCGAAGAACCGCCAAGCAGCAGGTGTTGGGGTCATAATTGGGTCAATGTATTTTCCTTCGGTCACGGAGCTATTCTTGGCCCAGCCACCCATATATTTTATTACGGGGAGGGGCGCGCCGATGCAGCTGGTAGCGGACGCCGAGCCTTTCCGTAGGCTATGCGATGTCCGTTTAAAACCGGGGGGCGCGGCCGTGTTGACGGTGAGGAGGGCGAGGGCGAGCTAGGCGGAGATGGTGGGAGCGGCACCCCACGTGGCGGAGGCTTCAGCATGTGAGAATCTCCGGAAGGCGTCCGGGGGTGGTCGGTTGTAGAATTTTGAGCAGAACGCGGCGCGGTGCGGCGTGTAGTAGTCGAGCAGGTCTACCAGGATTGGGTTTGCGGAGATAGGGATAGCGATGACGAGCTTGTCGCTTTTGGAGCGGCGCTGGTCGCCCTTAGATTTGCGGACGAACAGACAGATTTGCTTGGAAGGCATGTCGACAATCATGTCGCTGGTCTGGCAGCGCGCGCCCGTTTCGGCGCGGCAGAAAAAAATGTAATTGACGCAAACCGCTAAACATGCTCTGAAGCGTTGCAGCAGGGGAAGGGATGCGGGTGTCCATGCGACGGTACCGCGTAGAGCGTCGGCGGCGAGGAGTATGTCGAGGGCGACGGGTGCGGGGAGCGGTAGGCGAGCGTCGGTAGGTAGTAGGCGGTGTTGTAGCATTTCGAGGCCACGGCGCGCGTCCGCGAGGAGCTCACCCACGGCAATAGGCTGGCGTTGGTGGTTGCGGAAGAACTTGTTCACTGCTGAGAAGTAGGGTTGGAGCGAGCTGGCCGCGACCGTTCCGAGCAGGGCTAGCCACGCTGTGTAGCGCACCATGGTGGCCGGGGTGGCATGTAGCGGGGCGATATTTTCCTCTGCGCAAAAAATAAAAATTGCCTGAGTGCGCTGTCGTAGCTAGCATACGCAGAGGGCGCTAGCGAGTTGCTGAGTAGGGCGACCGCCGTAACCCCGAGCTTGTCCGATCCTAGGAGGTCTTGAAAAGTCTCAGCAAGATCGGCGGCCCAAGGCGCCGGTGCTGAGTCGTGGCGTAGGCCGTAGCGCGGGGGTCATGTACGCACAGAGAGGGCGCGCGGTACAGGAGCGTTTAATCGGTCCGGGCGTAAGGCCCGGCCAATCGCTCCGCGTCGAATGGAGAGCCAAGAGGGGGTGAGAGCCGAAAGGCCACGATGCTCCATGCGGGAGGTCCGACCCCTTCGCGCTTGCCCAGCTTGCCGGGAAAGAACAGGTCGCGGGAGGGCGGGAAGTACACGGTTTCGGTGGCCAGGCGGGCGAAAGCGTGGTACCACGTTTTGTTTCTCCACTAGGGTGCGATGACCGTAGCCGCGGCTTGTGCTTGCGCCAGTTTTGCGGCGAGAGCCGGGAGGGTAGACCACGGGGGGTTGCAGTAGTTGTATTCGCGAATGCAGGCGGCATCCGTAAGGTGCGGGAAGTCGATGTCCTCGCACAGGGGGTCGCGCCAGCGGGCGTTGAAGCGGGGCTGTTGAGCGTTGAGCATGGACGCAAAACGGTCGATAGTATGCGGGCCCCACCGGCGTTGAAGGTGGTCGAAAACCCGTGGATTGAGCTGCCAGTCCTCGGAATCCATCTCGCGGCTTAGCGTGTCGGCCCAGACGTTGGCGGCCGAACGGATGTAGCGCGGGCGGACGTGGATGTCGTTGGTGTCGAGGATGAACCACAAGCGCCGTAGCTCGGTCATCATAACGGGCGACCCGGACGTTAGCTTGGTTAGGGCGGCGACCACAGCCGTGTTGTCCTCGTGGAGAAGGACTTGTCGGCCTCGGAGTTGCGGTAGGAAGGATTCGACCGCGTGCCGAACCGCTCGCAGCTCCTTCCAAGTGATGTGTTGCAGGCGGTTGGTAGAGCTCCAAAATCCGCGAGCTTCGTAGTTGGCGTCCTCGTTTAGCACGGCTCCCCACCCGTAGTCGCTCGAGTCGGCGTGAAGGTAGGCGGTCTCGATTGGCTTGTAGATGGATCTGCCGTTGTGTTGGGTGGGCACCGTGCGCCACCACTCGAGGTCGCGTCGTAGCTGGTGGGTGAGGCGCACGCGTCCCCCCCACCCAGTGCGTGTAGCCAAGACGTTGTGGAGCTCGCGCGAAAAGAATCGTGCGAGCGCGATAGCGAGGTAGAGAAACTGCGCTTTTCCCGCGAAGGCTGCTAGCTGACGTGTGGGCAGCCATCGAGCGTTCGACGCCGCTCGCCCGAGCAAGGACGAAGCGTGTTGTGCGAGGTGTTGTAGTTTTGAGGGTGGGGCGCGAAACTCGCCGAGCTGCAAATCCACCGTTAAGCCCAAGTGGTCGCCGACTTGCGTTGGTGTCCACACACCTTTCTTGGGGTTGCGTTGTAGGCCGAGGCTGTCTAGCAGGGCTTGGACGCGCTGCCGAAGTAGCAACGCGTCGTCGTAAGAATCCGCCAAGAAGAGGAAGTCGTCCATGTAGGGGAGGAGTCGTGTACCTCGCCATCGCGCGTTCCGGAGGAAGCGTTTGGACGGCCGGCGCGGGCCGGTCGGTGTCGATGCGGGCGTGGGCGGCGGTGGGCGGCGTAGGTGGTTTGCAAGCACTTGCGTGAGCTTGCAAAAATAGAAAGCTGAGCCCGACCATCCCATGGGGAGGCACGCGAGGCGCCATAGGGTGCCGCGGTAGTTGACCGTGAAGTAATCTCGGTCTTCCTCCCGGATGCCAAGGGTGTAGTACCCATCAGCGAGGTCGAGTGAGACGAAGTAGTCCCCCGGCCGAGATAGATGGCGTAGGTGCTTGAGTGTTTCGCACGTCATGTTGAAGGTCGAGCAGTAGCGGTTGAGTTCTCGAAGGTCGATAATCAAGCGCCATTGGTTGCATCCGGGTTTGGGCACCAAAAACATCCGGGAAACGAAGCGAGGGTTGTCCGAGCGCTCCCACGCGCCGCAAGCCTCGAAGCGTGGGAGTTCCGAGTTGAGAAACTCGAGTTGGGAGGGTGTTGCGTCTAGCATAGAGATGCCGTGGTTGAATGACTTGGGCCGTACGCCGTGCTTGAATTTCACGCGTACGCCGTGGCGGATCCAACTTAGGACTTGGCCGCTCGCGCCGATGCGCTCCCACTCCCGCTATTTTCGACGTACGCGGGGAAGCAGGATGAAGGACGATGTCGGGGAGCAGGAATCGGCGCGGCGGGCCACACCATCATTTCTTGCTCGGGGGTTTAGCCGGGTCGGACGGCTTGGAGGGGGGGGCGCGGGCTGCAGCTGCTGCTGCTGCAACGGCCTTGCACTTGTCGGCGGCGGCTTTGCGGGCGCGAGCGTCGGGGCCTGTGGGCTTGTCCAACGTGAGCTTCGCGAAAGCGGCACCGGCGGCGGCCTTGCTGGCGGCGTGTAAGCTGACTTCCAGCGTGCGGTCGACGAACGCTTGGCGTAGCGCGTCCAATGGGCCGGAGACCGCGGTAGGGCGTGGGCGGCAGAAGCGCTCTTGGGCCAATTCGGCAACGACGCGGTCCGTATTTGTGCTCGTTTGTCCGCTCTTGGTGAGGCGGAGGAAGCCCAATCGAGTACGGGCGGCCTCCTCCGTCGCTGTGTGGGTGCGATGACCCGCTCGGATGAGGGCAGTCGCTGCCGCCTGCTCTGTCGGTAAAGGTGGCCCGACAGCGTGTCCAAAGCCTCGCCAATTGCCGCGTTGGCGCAACTGTCGAAGAAGGCATAGCACCCGATGTGTAGGTACTCGTCGTATGCCGATTGGGTGCGTTTGTCGCTCAGAGCTCGGGCGGTGTCGTCCGTGAGAGTCCACAGACGTGGCTCCTCGATGTCGCGAGGGGGACGTTCGAGGCCGGCCGGGATGACCTCGCCGTAGTAGGCGAAGTCGACGAAACCGGACGCGGAAGGGTCGGGTTCGTTGTCAAGCAGGTCGTTAGGTGGCTCATGGGCCTCCTTACCACCCTCCGTCGCGGTCGCGTCGGCGGGAATGGACTGTTGTTGATCAGTAGCAGCAGGTGTAGCTGTCGTTTGCTGGAGCTGGGCGAGTAAGGCAGCGTTAGCCGCCAAAAACTGCTCAGTGATCCGTTGTTCCGATGCTAAAATTGCCGTACGAATCTGTTCGGCTGTGCGTTGTTCGATCGAGGTAGCGTGAGGGTCGGCCGCAACGGCGGACGTTGACTACTCAGGCTGCATGTTGTGGAGTTGCGTAGCTGAACGAGGGGAAGTGTCGCGTGACGCTCGAGTGCGCATGGGACGAATGGTAAACTGACACCTTGCTCGACTACGAGAGTCGAGACTGCATTTGCGCGAAGCCTAGATTGGCTGAGCGCGAAAGCAGAGAGTGCCTAGGCTCGTGACTAGCTACGGCTTATAAGGCTCGGGCTAGCTAGAGCTGACCGTTGGGGAAGTCGTTGGTCGTTGGTTGCGTCTAACTGCAAGGCGAGGCGGTTGCCCTGTTGGTGAGACGCGCTGCCTTTTAACGGTGACAGTAACCGCTAGTGTTACTGTCCCGTACACATGGAAATTGGATATGCAAACCTCTAGATTCAAATCAATCTGACCATAAAAAGTGCCGCCATGCTGCGCTTCGTGAAATACTCATCACTGACGATATGATGATGACGATCGCTACGCGGCTACGGATACTGGTAGAAGTACATCGCGATATGGAATAATAGATTTGATTACAAAAAGGCATTGCTCAGTGGAAACCACTAGCAATATTATTGAACTACGCGATATTCGCCGTGGCCCGAGTCCGTCCAAAACCCCCGTGGTGGTGTGTGACGGCCAAAAACCCCACCGTCCCCTGCAAGTCTACACTACACAATATATGACCCGGCTCGAAGGGACTGCCCCACCACCACCCGGCGTCGATGGTGTCGGTACTAGGGGTGGCGTCAGCCAATCTCAGTAAAACCCTCACGTCAACAACGGCAACATTGGAGCTGGTTGTCGGAACCGCGGCGGTGAAAACGGCCAAGATGTTTGAGTAGGATTCTTTGTGGAATTTTCGGGTTTTGGTCGTGGGAGCGCTAAGTTGCGTTGCGTTGAACGGGACGCTAGGTTTCTACGACGCTAGCTATGGGTCGGTATTCCCATTGGGGTGTTTACATATCCCTCCGTAGGACTACTAATGGACACATCTGTGCGCTAGACTCCGGGGGAGTCTTGGCCCTCCACCTATAGGTGTTCGCTATAGGTGTTCGCCGCTCAGTCGCGATGCGATGCGATGGGTTCATATACACAATATGTTCCTATCGGGTACCGACTTTTGGCGGTACTTGGATAAGGCGTACAACTCCGTTCCGGGAAGCGGCGGCTCTAACCCCCTTCATGCTATTCCGTGTGCACATGAATTAACAGGTTATGGGTCCTCCGCGTTTACGCGGGGTTTACTAGGGCACCGGTCGAAGTTTGTCCATTAAGGGGGAGTGTTTACATATCCCTCCGTAGGACTATTAATGGACACATCTGTACGCTAGACTCCGGGGGAGTCTTGGCCCTCCACCTATAGGTGTTCGCTATAGTAGGTGTTCGCCGCTCAGTTGCGATGCGATGCGCTGGGTTCATATACACAATATGTTCCTATCGGGTACCGACTTTTGGCGGTACTTGGATAAGGCGTACAACTCCGTTCCGGGAAGCGACGGTTCTAACCCCCTTCATGCCATTCCGTGTGTACATGGATTAACATGGGGCACTACGACGAGCTGCGCGTTGCGTTGGGGAGGATGCATGTGTTTGTCGCGATTGAGCTCGTTTAAAAGTTGCGAGACTCGCGGTAGCAACTCCGCGGGCCTCTTTGGAGTCCTCCAGGCCGAGCGACTTTCTTATGAGCCAACATGGCGAGGTGGAGGGAACTTCATGCCGATCCGCCGATATGCAATACGAGTATGTATTATCCAACGCCATGATGCACAAAAAAAGAGGCGCAGAGGCGGAGGTGCTGTCGCGTACCCGTCGTCTCCTCTCGACGAGTAGTGGGAATGGGGGCAGCGGTGGCGGGCGCAATCGGGTGAGTAAGGACTACTGGTTGATCGCCGGCCCATATTCAGTTTTTTCATGAAACACACATACACACATGCACACACACGCACGCAATGACACACGCACGCACGCACGCACACACACACACACACACACACAAACAAACACACAAAAAATACACAAACACACACACACACACACACACATACACACACATACGCGTGCGCACACACGCTCGTCCGTGGGCCCACACAAATGTCAGCAAAATGAAATAGTAATACGGATTTTTAACCTATGTTGTATGATAGTGAATTTATTGTATCATGCTTTATTTGCTATGGGTAAAAACACGCAATAGCAAGGAGCAAATGTCGAAATAAGAAATGCCATTAACATTTTTTTGTAGCGCTTGACATGAACGAAATAGCGCTAGGATTGGGATTAAGACAATAGAGTCCAAAGGGTGTGTACGCTGATGCTTGCTTTTTCATTGTTCGTAAGTAGGTTTGCACTCTTAGATTTTTTTGCTTTATTTGTGGTTGTTCACCGAATATATTTGTGAATTATTGTCCATTATGAGTCCCACAACGAAGCGCGCATAATTTTCGGGATATTGTCGACAAAATAGAATGGTTTCAAAGTCGTAAATGAGTAAGGACCTGATTACCAAGAAATATATCGCTATGTATGTGTAAAAGGCAGAAAGTGAAAGATGACAAGAGGGTACGCTTTCGCTACCTCGCTTGTAAACGTCGCACTTTTTAAAAATTGATTATCTGTTAATTATACAAAAAAAGGAGTGGCGTCCACCAGCAAAGAAAAAATAAAAAACATGCACGGAAACCTAAGCCCTCGGAGCAGGAGACATGCGACATCAGCTACACCACCCTTTTGCCATGCATCACGGAGATATGAACCCAACGCGCCATGAAGAACAACTGAAAGACGATGCATGAACTCACGACGATGAACTCGCCACACTCCTTCGTTTTTCTCCCTTTCATGCGCTGTTTTGGGCCTCGAAAAAATAAATTACTGCTACACGACAATTGGCTAGGGATAGATTGAACCACGACAGTTTTAAGAGGACGACTCTCAAAAACGCTAAGTCTTCGTGACCCTCTTGTCTGTCTTTCCTAGTGTTACTAGTGTGACGAGTACAGTCCTGAGTCACACCGAGCTTAGAGGGGGTACCAGACTACGCTGGTTAGCTTTCAGAGGCTAACCGCCACACTAGGGTGCAAGAACAATTACTCTTATGATTTTTATTTTCGCTTTTATTTACTTTTGAGTGTGGTTGCCTTTGATTGTAACCAAGTACTCCATAGATTTACGTCCCGATACAATGCGTATAAGTGAAAACTAATATGTACCTGCAGTACAGTTTTGTCTTACCCAATCACAGTCGCCAGTGTTGTTAAGTACATCGATTGTAAATAAATTATATATATATATATATACTTATTTTGAAATTGTTTTGAAATAAACGTGGGACGGAGCGACTTTGACGAAATGTAATCGGACATTCTCACTAACATCACGAAAAACCTAGTTTTGCCTCACAAATCCACGTTGTCACGAAACACCACTAGCAACTCCTCACTAGATCACCCGCGCCCATCGTGCCACAACTCTACCTAAAACCTAAATTACCCCATACATTGATAACCTATTACCCAACACCGCCTCCTAGCTACGGGGGAGAGGGGGGGGGGGTTATTCTAGCCTTGCAAGATAGTGCCTAAGTTGTTATGGGGTCCCTGAGACAACAGCCGGTGCATGGCTTTTGGAAATGTTATAAATCGCTTTTTCTTTTCGTTTGGAAACCGGCGAATGTAGGTTGCTAGTATGTTTCAGTTCATGAGGATGCCGCTTCATGATTTGATAGATCAGCTTGCCGTTGTTAAGACCACTATTACAACCAACGATACATCTTATTGCTACATGTGTCCAAATAGGTAGGGCTGTACGACAACACCCGGATGCCCGGTCTTGTTTGCCGGATTCCTCGATTAAAATTCATTCTCGCCGTTGCGAGCTTCCACCGGCCACTGTCGGATGAAATCGGGATGCCAATTGATGAACATGAACTATTACGGATATGGTATTAGAGCCGAAAATTTACGCATAATTTCTATCCGCATTAAAAATGAGAGCGATAGGTAAAAATTTACTACAATCTGCTAAATATCAAAAAAATTGCGAATCTTCAGCTCCACTACTACGCAACTGTTGTTGGCCTCCTAGCGTCGAAAGGTCTCTCTCGCCGTCCATGTTGCTCACGCGGACAACGTCTTGCGCGATTTGTCCGCCGCTGCGGACGGCGCGGAGGACGCTTCTTCCTCGGCCGGGATGCCTTCTCCTGCCACGGCGCTCTTCACCCGCGCCATGGGCCGCAAGCGTCCCCGTGCTTCGTCGAGCGGCGCGTGAGGCGCCGCTTGTCGCCTCCACGTGTTGCATTCTCGGCGTGGCCTTGGAGTTTCCTTAGTTTAATCTGCTAGGTTTGTGCACAATGTAGTGCTTTCCTTTTGCCGTGCTTTGGATTCCGTGATCCTTTTGTCACTCCTGCCCTATTGTTTCCCCTCCCACTTTCCCTGTCCGTGCTCATCTTGTTCTTATTGTAACCAATCACTACTACGCAACTTTGTGTGCATCAATTTTCATCGGATTTACATATGTTGGTGGCGTTATGCTCCTTTCAACCTTAGTCGTGTTTTTCTTGCCCTCGCGCTACAATTTCTTCCAACAACAATTCGACATTCTCAATGGATTTTATTGACCCGGTGGAGTGGATGGTGTTGTAAGTAATACCGTATACGTATTAGTTGCAGATAGCTACTGTAAGCTACTCTAGATATGATTAGTACATGTCTAGATCGGACATACCGATAAACTGTTTGACTCGGTACAGAGCTGTCGCTAGGCTACAGCTCTCACACTTCTGTTGTCCCGACACCACGCCTGTAGGCTGGTTGTCGCCGTAACTGTTCCGTTTGCGGGACTGTGACTGTAACTACGTTTGCGTAAGTTATCTTCCACACTAATTGTGTTTGCATGGTTCAATAGATGGACACTTGGGTTAGAACACCATTTATGAGATGGCGCACAACGGCGGATGCCTCAAGCGCTGGTTGAACTGCCCGCTCGACGTTCGCTCCATCATTACCTGCAAGAAAGGTACCGTAGTAAGACTTACAAAAACAAGTGTTGGAGTAAACTCATAGAGAAAAATAGCAATTCCACACAATATTCGCACCCCCAAACCACATCGACGCTCGGAACACGGCCGCATTAATTGCACCCAACACGCGATCATATTAACTAGGGGATCGGTCACTTGCAAAGGGCTTGCGGTCTTAATAATCACTATGTATTAAACCCATATCGGCGTTTTTCGCCTTTTGAGGGGTGTGATATGTACATCTAGAAACATGTGTACGCTGCATTGAAGGTGACAAGGGAGGTAAAAACTAGGTCGCATATAGCTTCCCCGGCCACAATCTCCATGTCATTGTCTACGCATCCGGAACCGACAAGAACGTGTTGGTTGATAGGAATGTCGAGCAACCACGATTACCATTTGAAATGTCAAATTAGCTCTTACCGGCGAGGGACAATGCAACGAGAGAAGAGGCATTGAACCAATCCCCGTTCGCATCTTGTAGTGGTTGGAGTGCGCTTGCCATTGCAATGCCGCCTTACGTACCTATCTGATTGGCTATACCACGCCAAAAAGGGAGGTAAGCCGCCAATAATTATCGACGTTACCGATTCAATAATAGTCCACATGCAATAACAAGCATCATCAGTGGGAAAAGCTTTAGCTATAGAATGGCGATTTCAGCGACCAAACATCATATGAATATTGTGTTGGTGCAAGTGAAGAAGCAGAAAAATGGGAAAGGGCGCTCACAAGCCAACAAAAGCCTTTTCAAGACGGCTTTCACCGACCAACTACCGTCTAGATTCCGCTGCGGTGTGATGGCCTTGGCGATGGCCGTTGCTCCCGTTACACCGATTCGGTTCTCTGCAATTTGGACAATGCCATACACGAATAGTCAGTCATGGAAATCCCTCAGACCTACATGGCATCATTGGGTACGCCTTGAGACAACAACCGATTCATCGGTACTCGCTGTAAATTATTCGTTTTATTTCATGGTAGTCCATTAGGAATCATCATGATCGGACGCTGCGGGGTTCGACCAACGAAGCGGATATCAATGACAATACCGCTGAGTCCCAACTCTTGAATCGAGCCGCCAAACATCCATGAGGCGGTTTTCGCATCCTATCTTGGGGCTATTATCTTGGCAAGGGCAATGAAACCTCCATCGCCCATAGCCACACCTTCATTGGGGAACACAAAAGGCTTTATCACGCCAATTTCGCAACTACCAACCAAATCTCATTAAACAATACATGCAAGGGAAACACGCAAGAGATGCAATTGCTCGAGCCGACAGTTTCTTTATCAATCAAACAATTAAGAGAAACTCGGCAACACTTCGGTCTTGCAACCCTATTGCCATCCACCCTCTGGATAAGCCTTACACTGCTATTCATATTGGTATGGCAAGATGATAGCACCAGCGCAAAGTGTTGCGGTTGACAAGCTATCATTGATAGTACATGTACATGCAGTAACAAGGATGGAGCTATGCGTCACATTATTCATTACGCGCTTATTATTTCATGCCACAAGTACGTACATGTACATATACGTTGCACGTTCATGAATGTATCGCGACTGCAATTTGGTCAACGGTCGTCGGGATGTATAAAGGATTATACCTCGCAGGTTCAGTTGGGTCAACGTTGTATTGAAATACCAACCTCCGGCTCCAAGGGCTTCCTTGGGTGTTAATGCGTCGGCTAATACGTTTACCCCCTCCTCTTCCAGAGGGTTATCTGCAAAGTAATGGGATTCTCGAATCAGCGGAAATCCTTGCATACGATTCATTACAAACATGGCGCCCGCCGGCGGCGCAGCGGCGGCGGCCCCGGAGGGGGTGCGTTCGCTGGCCCGTCGGCACCTACCTCTACCTCCACGCGGTGGGCGCTGGTAACCCTGTAGCCGTGCCAGGCTTGGCGCGGTAGGGGGCTGAACGAGGTACCGAGAGCTGCGATCCGCGGGATCAACATCTGTCGGGAAGCCCGGTACGGAGGGTTTTGGAAAACATAATATCCGTACACCAACACAGGGATCTCCCGCTCGGCCTGTCCGATTTGCTCTTTCAGCGACTAAATACTCACAGATACTCTCCCGCCCTGACGGGAACGAGGACTGCGGAATGTTTTTTGGCAAGGAAGGGTACAGACGGATCAGCGGTGGGACGAGGGTGTTGGAGCTGGCGGCGGACAGCTGGGAAGCAGCGCTAGGGCACGGCGCTCGCTAGCAGCCGCTAGCCATGCGAAACCTTTTGGTCTCCCTTGGGGGAGAGGCCCGAAGATACGCAGGACGGAGGCGGGTCGCAGCCGGAGGAGCGGCACGGTCTGGCGGCGGAGGTCGGGAGGATCATCCGCCGCCGGAAAAACCCGGTACGGGGGGTTTTCGGTTAAATATTCCCGTACCCACCATCTTTTGAGGATAGCCGATCCCTGGGCATTATCCGCTCCCCCTCCCCTAGTCGGTACCCGGTTATCGACAGGCTGCCTCAGGCAGTGTGCCCCGGGTTATCGCAACGGCACACTGCTCGTATAGGCGGCCCCTTAACAACGTAAATCACCGGGGGAGACAAGTGCGGCCAGCACAGCGCGATCAGATGGGTGGTGGAAACTGACGGCAAACGGACAGGGGACATGAGACATCTGGCTCGGAGGCAGGAGAGCGAGCCGGACACCGTCTGCAGCCTGGCTATTTTCTCCTCCCTGCCTCCGCGGGGGGGGAGAAGGCTAGACTAGGTGGAGAGGCGCGCCGAGCAGAGCGACTACTATCTCCGATATCCCGGACGGGGTCGAGCACGGATCGAGACGAGTCCGACGACGACCTGAGCGAGGGGGGTTTTTCACCTTTCCCCCTACCTCCGGCACGACCGGAGTCGCACATGAGCCGAGGTCAGGCAGGTTCGATTCGACCAGCTCATGCGGACGAGCCTTGCTGATCGGCAACCCCGCCGCGGCTGGAGCAGGCCGCGTATCGTCGAGACTAGCGACATTTTTATTTCATACTGTATCCAAAAACAAATACGTATAGATCAGAAAATAACAAGTACCATGATACGGGTATGTTTTAGACGGTATCGTTACTGCCATTGGAGAGGTTGGGATTAGTGGTTCACGGTCTACCTCATCACGCTTAGAAGTCCAACAACAAGTTGAGCATAGCAAAAGGGGGGGCCCAGAGACTCTAGCCGGTTTTACTGGTATTGGAGTAAAATATTTCAATATTTCAATTTTCATTACAAACATGGAGGGTGCACACGGATATTTACAATATCACTATCACGGATTATTGAGAATGACGATATGGATTAAGAAACTGGAAATTAAAAGTATTTTATCGCAAACTAAGGTTGACATTACGTATTGGAACAAAGAAATGCAAATAAACACAAACCCAATACGACGCGCTCTTCGCCGGTGAGAAGCTTCTTCCGCTTAAAGCGTCGGAGGCAAGTAAGCCTTTCCTCGTGGGCGGTGCTGCATGCCATGTGCGTCCTCGCGGTCGCGTCGAAAAGACCCTAGGAGTCCATCTCGGCTAATGAGGAATAGGTTTTCGGACGAATCGCGTCCATAATTTTTTGGAGTGCCGTGTTAATGGCGGCGTGATAAGCACCATAGCATACCACGTGACGGTACTCGTCGCGAGAGATCATACATCGTTCATCGGTTAGAAACTTGTGGCTTTCGTCCTAGCGAGGTCGCCAAAAACACGGGCGGGTGACGTTTAACGGCGGTAGAGAGTCGGAGTATGCCGTGGGCAAGCCGTCGATCCAGTCGCGTAGGTCGAGGAACGCGTCGTCGGGTAGAGCAAGAGAAGATGACAAAGGGGCGTCCATGTCGATACCAACCTAGCGGGTACCCCCGTGGGTAGGCTTAGGATTATTATGTTGGGAATTGATTTTTGACTCGAGCTGGTTGGCGTGGCCTTCAAAGCACTGCCAAATAAAGTTGTTGGACAAACAATGTTAATTGTGTTACTTGTGCTGAGACGGAGGACTCGACTTCATGGACGTCGAAATTACGATATAAATAGTCGGATAGAGAGTCTTACATGTTCGTATCGTACGTAATCTTACAAACTCGATGGGTAGATACGAACCACACCTATCCTAGCTAGAATGCTAGCTAGAGTCTAGATGCCGTTTGTGTGAGATGTGCTCGCGCAAAAGGCAGAATATGGTCTAACGCTGTATGCAACGCGTCATATAGCGGGGTGAGCTTTTCTAAGGCAACGCATGTAAGGCTAGCGTGGATGGCACAGCTTGCAAATCTCCCGTTTAATTTGAAAAGCCCCCGTTGAATTCAACGCCTATAATTCAAAAGTATGACAAATAATATATCGCTAAGCTATTGGTACCTGTACTCGTACTGCTAGACATATCCCATATATATTAAAAGCTTTCTTACAAGAAAAGCAGTGGAGGCCGCCAACCAAATGAAGAAAAGAGGAAAAAGCCTAAGCCCGAGGAAAAGGAAGGCATGCCACAGCATAAGCACTACCCTCCTCAAAACCGTCGAGGACATAGGAGCCCAGAGTGCCATGAAGAGCAGCAAAAAGACGTTGCATGAATTCACGTCGCACATCCCCCCAAAAAACGCCGAAAAGGAACATAAGTAGATCGACGAACGAAATGTCGTAGATTGGTACATATGTGGTATGTGGCCACATATGTCAACTATGCTTTTTCGGTGAGCCGGTAAAGCGCACGCCTAATACGCGGAAGGTCGCGGGTTCGATACCCGGTGAGGTCGATCATTGTATGTTGGCGTGTCACGGTCCGAGAAGAACCCCCACCTTCCACAGAAATGATGCAAAGGGACATAATAATTGTCAGGGCGCAAGGAGCGAGAGTCAACAGCACCTATGCCAAGGAAGCGACGAACAACCACCAAAGTAGCCAAGCGATCAACCAACTCAGCCGCCTTCGGCGCCATCCGGCCCTCATCCTCTAGAGCGAAGGGATAGTCGTCATGGATCCGACTGTACCGAAGGCGTGCCAAGCAAAGCAACAGTGCGGAGGTCCGCATAAAGTTTGCCATTTGAGCTCCCAACGCAAGGTTGTAAGGGAGTGGGAGGCGGGCACCTACACGAGGAACATTGGTGTTCGTGCAAGCATTTGTAACCGTCACATCAACAACAATATGACGGTGCGGAGCCATGAAGTCTAACCAAACCACATCCCCAAGGCGATTTCGAGAAGCTCCCGACCGAATACGGCGGACATCCAACCGCAAGTCCCGCCCCCGCTTCAAGCATGAAGTCCTCAAGCACGTGGACAATCCGGTCGTGGGGTTGAATGATATATCAAGAGCACGGGCACCGGGGGATATGGTCCATGAGCATAGGAGTTATTGAGCGCTCACCCGACATAGAGGTGCCCGATACCGTCGACGACTATCCCATATATATATCGAAAAAACTGTTGTCACATATACGCTGCTCCACAAAAGTCCGGACAAGATTTCGCACCTTCGCAAGTATGAAATATAACCATGCATCGATTTTATTGACAAATCTCCTGAAATCCTAGGCAATGTTGTTGCGCGCAAAACAGAATGCGCCGACAACTACGAGGGGCGAATTCGAGCAATGCAGGGCTTGTGTACTTGGGGTTATCGCGCCCGCACCCGTGCGGCACGCTCTTTCAAACAATCGCCGTGCTGGTTAGACGAAAAGAGTAACGGGGGCACAACGCCGCAATATGGACGCTGATGCGACGGTCGCGCAAATATTATGCATAGGCGACGGAGGGAGGGGGTGTTGGGCAGGCCGCTATGGGGGAAGCGCATGAAATCGCGTATTTAGACTTACCACCGATATGCGCACATTCCAAGGGCAAGCCGCTTTCGGCTACAATGTTCAAGCGATCATAACTTATTCATATATGGTCAAAGCTTTTTGAGACACGTACCGGTGGACGCGTCTTGTCAATGCGCATCGAACGGACCTACTCCGAAGTTCAAAATTTCACAAATCGACTTGTTATGAATTACTTTAATTTACGAATTATTCCGGCAAAGCCGAGCCGCAGTGGCAAGCAACACCCATCGAATTCGGCTCACCTCCTGAGGCGATTTGTGCGGGGCTTGTCGATATATGCTTACCAATGTTTCATTCCTATTGACTTTCCAGCCTAATTCCCGACGTGTGCCACGCGCGGGGCGGGTGTGGTTGGCACAAGAACATACCCAAGCATTCCAAACACCACCGTCAACGTGATGCGTCCCTAACGGCCAAGTTGGACCTCGCCCCTACCCTAAGCCAATCGCCCTCGCATGTTTACAGCGTGTAGTGCTTATCCAAACATGCGTCATGTGCGTTTTTGCTCGCTTGCTTTCCAAAAACAGCACCCGTGCCATCGGCGTGAACTTTCGTGCTCTATTCACACACCCGCAAACCCAACCTCGCGCATTGCACACGGCACCCACGCCTCCAAACCCCCTCTTAAAGCCCCCAAGAATACAATTATGTGGAACAAAGAGTAATATGCAGCTTGGTATGAGCGCTTGAGCAATGCCCAAGTGCGGCGCTCAGAATGACGTGTGTAGCTCAGACAATTTCCCGGGAATTTATGGGCTTAATTCGACAAACTCCACCGACAACACCCGCTTTAAGCTGAGGTCTAACCACCCCGGATGGCGGCTAACTGCTTGCTTCTCGGCTCTCCTACAATCGGGTGGTACTCGGGTATCGTCGTGCTTGACGTGGTGAGAGGGGAGCGTGTTCTTGACTAGCTTATGCTTAAAATAATGCATGTCCAGACTTTTGTGGAGGAGTGTATTATAATTTATCGTTACATGTACAGGTACGGTTAATATACGGGTACTTTGTCGCTAAAGACTACATAGCGCCTCATACTCATATATATAGGGTGCCGGTGCGGGTTTAAATCGCAAGGTCTGTAGAGAGTACTGGTGCGGGCTTACCTGATAGTCCCACACATCGGGGGCGCAATGAAAAGGGCGAACGACGGGTACCTACATACCTGTACAGGTACATGAACCTGTAGCGGACGTATCGATAATAATGGTAGTGGTTCGGGCTTACCTGCCAGTCCTATATATGAAATGGGCGTTAAAAACAAAATAAAAACGGTGTCAACTACGGGTACATCAATCGCTTGTGTTCCAACGGGTACATCAATACGGCTTAACATCTCATCTTTCGCGGATGGTGGCTAAGTTAAAAAAATTTCTTACAAGAAAAAGCAGTGGAGGCCACCAAGCAAGAAAAAAAAAAAAAGGAAGAAAAAACCTAAGCCCGAGGAACAGGAAGGCATGCCACAGCATCAGCACTGCCTTCCTGAAAAGCGTCGCGGAGATAAGAACCCAGAGTGCCATGAAGAGCAGCAGAAAGACGTTGCATGAATTCTCGTCGCACATCCCCCAAAAAACGCCGAAACGGAAGAGAAGTAGATCGACGAACAAAATGCTGCATACGGACATAACTGTCAGAGCGCAAGGAACGAGAGTCAGCGGCCCCCATGCCAGGGAAGCGACGTACAGCCACCAAAATAGCCAAGCGATCGACCAACTCAGCCGCCATCGGCGCCAACCGGCCCCCATCCTCCATGGCGAAGGGGTAGTAGTCATGGACCGACTGAACCGAAGGCGTGCCAAGCAAAGCGGAAGTGCGGAGGTCCGCATCAAGTTTGCCTTGCTGAGCTCCCAATGCAAGGCTGCCAGGGAGTGGAAGGCGAGCACCTATACGAGGAACGTTGGTGTTCGTGCGAGCACTTGTAACCGTCACATCAACAACAAGATGGCGGTGCGGAGCCATGAAGTCCAACCAAACCACATCCCCAGGACGATCACGTGAAGCTCCCGACCGAATACGGCGGACCTCCAACCGCAAGTCCCGGCCCTTAGTAGCCCCCGCTTCAAGCATGAACTCTTCAAGCACGTGGACAATGCGGTCGTGGAGTTGAATGATATACCAAGAGCACGGGCACCGGGGGATATGGTCCATGAGCATAGCGGCTGTTGAGCGCTCACCCGACAAAAAGAAGCCCGATACCGTCGACGAAGATCCATACCCGCGAGATTCTGAAGGGGCCTCATTGCACCGAGGGCATTTTCGAACATGAGCGGCGCGCTCCGCAGTCAAGCCAAGCACCCGGTGGGCTGCCATCATATAGCAATCGGATGGCACCTTGAAACTGGACTCATGTGAAGCGAAAAAGAGAGCCAAAGCCCCGCGACCCGTACCCGAAGTCACCCTCATGTAGTCCGGTGGGGAAGGTCTGCAAAACGCCAAGAGGTCAAGGTAGGCCCGGGCACGAAGAATGCGCGAAATGCCCCGTTGGATGTGGCCCCCAGAATCTCCCAAGCGAGTAAGAGCATCGGGAGTCGGAAGTTGTAGGCTAGTCACTTGGGTAGCGGGTGCCACCGCATTGTTGACCGTAGATACCACCAACTCGACATCGGGCCCGGCATAATCAGAAAGGTTTTGGTTCAGTGTGTTAGTCAAAACCACAAGCTCCGTTTCCGAAAACCCGCCCATAGTGGAGATAGAGTCGTACGAATTGCGCAATTGGACCGCCCACGGTAAAGTAGAAGTGGCAACATTCAGTAGTTCCTGTCGGATGAGACCGTACAAAGGACCTAGCGACTCGGACTCGTAATCAGTAATCAGGTTGGCGAGGGTCGCAGTGAATGAAGCATAGTGAGCAGGTTCGGCGTCGAGCTCGAGGGACGGTACATTAAGCCCCCCAAACTCCGCCGGGAGGGAGAGCTGTCGTTTAGCACAATTCAGTTGATCGAGTGTTTGTGCGTCCAAAGAAACGCCCAAGATTCGATAAACTGCCGCACGAACGGCCCTATCTGCAGTAGCAAGGTACGGTCGGCAGATATCTGGGGGGAGGGTGCGGAGCAAGAAACCATAGCGGCGTACCGCACACGTGATCATCAAGCGGAAAGCGGCGTGAGTCCCTCCGAAGTCCGACATAGCAAAGCATACAATTTTGTCCAAGAGGAGTTGATGAGCCTCAACGGTGTCTTGCAGCCAAGAGTGAACATAGTTCTCGTTATGAGACGCTGGAGGGCCGTCTGCCATCGAGAAATCCATCGCCAAAGGGGCTCCAAGGTTACTAGTACCCGTAACAACGGGGACCATCGCCCGTATCACCTCGACAAGTTCAAGGGCCGTATCCGGAGGTACCAATGGTAATGGTGGCTAAGTTCATCTAAGAACCGGTACAATTCAGGGCCACAGTTTGCATCGGTCCCAAAGCAGCCGGCGCAGACGCAATCGGAAGGTTCGATTAGGGGAATCCGTTCTCTTTGAGAAATTACAGTACCAGGACGCTATTACGATGAGTGAGTACATGGATCATGTGAATACATGGTGTGAGGAACCTCGCCCATTTACATCGCTATTACAATAAAGTTTAATGACTAGTAGGAATCGCCGACGCCTCATATAAGACAGCTTGCATATTTCATGCTGTTATGGAATATGTTGTGGTCCGCAGAGACTGCATCGGCCCAAATCGGATCCGGCGCATACGACACAGAAGGTTCTTTTCCCATGCAATTAAGCATTTGCGAGGTCAGAGCACTTGTACGAAAATATCCCCCTGCTATCGCTAAGCCGCCCTGCCCCCAGAATCGAGGGTAAGAAAATTCAACTACAATTGCAAACACAGAAGGCTACGGGTACGCCCGGGAGGGACAAAGGCAAATATGATGCATTATTTCCACCCTGCTATAGCCGATATTGCTTTACTGGAGACACGGAAATTTGGAACGGAGAAAACTGCAAGGTTTGGAAGAGACAAAAAGTGACTCAGCTCGCTGCCACGTGGAGTTGATGTCAGACAAGGAGCGCTTACCCTACCCCCTGGCACTGGAAATGGAGTGGTGCAACGCATTTCGATACACAATGCTTTTCCTTAACATTGTCGCGAGTTGAACCCTTCGGCACGTGGGAGTTGCTTCACCGTGCATAGGCTAAGGCGAACTGCAAGTGATTCGCAAGTATGGGCACCCGTACCAGTGTTTATGGTGTGCGACTCACAAGAACGTGACGAGGTATTGTAGCTAGCTACACTACATGGCTACAGTACTACGTGGAAGCGGCACATCGCGAGATAGTCGCGATTGGGAACTAATCCTTACATACTGACGTGGATACAGTTTTGACGACATGCACAACCACATGCGATGACAATTTGCGACACAGAATGATCGAGGCCATGTGGATTGTCGCTGTCGGTACATAGTACATGGGTATTCATCGCTAACATATATTATTTACTCCGTAGCGATATTCCTACGGCATCTGCAGCACGCAATGCTCGTCATGGTGACAATGTGACAAGTGGACAAGACTGCAAATTTGCGAGTTTTTGCGATGATGATCAGCGCATGTAATCATCACATCTAAGACAAAAGGCGAAAGATCATAGACAAGAACTAGGCTTTGCGTGTTTTGAACATACGAATTGGTGCTGGCGCATTCGGGCAGAAGGTTCCGCTAGGTTTAGACTTCCAGCCCTGGGGTAGAATCACGACTCCGATTGCGAATTTGCGGTTCAGCGATATGCTTTATTGCACTTTTCTGCAATATTTCCCATGTACAGGTACTGGGAGTAATTCTCCGTGGACATGGGTTCGGCTCATGGCGGCAGTGATAAGCGCTCATAAATGTTTCTCGTCAAATTGGACATGTTTACCTGGTAGAAACTACAATTGTTTTACATAAAGTACCTGTACCGATAAATCGGCTGCTGTCTCAGGGCGTTCGCAATGCTGCCATCTGGGTTTTTAGGGTTTAGGGTCTACCTGGTAGCTTTATCATCGCTACACCAAAAGGGATGCTGAATCACCACTCGATTTGTTTACCAAGTTGTGAATAAAAATGTAGAGTATCGGTAGTTCGCGCCGAAACCGGACGCCTCTCCCGGTTACGACTTGTTGCAATTTGTGTGACGTCCTTGTGTGTGGCAAATTTGTGGTATCATGGAATATACTTCGTACCTATACCACATACGTGAAATATTCAATTTAGCCCTCATTCATGACATGCGTCTTAGAAAATTGCGACGGCGGCGTAAGAGAGAAAAAAGTCTATTAAGAACACCGCCGTCTGAAAACATCATCTCCAGTACAAAGGTCAACCGCGCGCTGTGGAGAAGCAACTAGTAGGTTCCACTTTACTGCATAAGTTGACCAAAGGTTAAGCATTCAAGGTGCGGTGGTTGTGAGCGCATTCATTTGCGCTCTGTCCGCGCGGGTGACTCCAAACTCGGCAAGGTCGGCGGCAGACATGTCGCGATATCGAGTCCAACAACTGACCTTCCGCTTCTTGCTAGGGATGCACAGGGCGAGAGAGCAATTGAAATTGAAATTGAAATTGTTCACAACATGTGCCGGCAAACTCGACCGACTATTGTCTCTCGGGCCACTCTACTATGCCATTCATGACTTATTCGCAAGTTGGGCCCGGGTCTCTTCGACCAGGTACACCTATCGACACACATAGCTTCACTGTGTGTCGACGTTCCTCGGGAGTGAAAAAACTGTAAGCAATCGCAGCAATTGCCACAGCCCCCCCGCCTAAGCAGTAACAGCGTAATAATTTTGTAATCAAGAACAACCGATCGAAAAATAAATCCACTTGTCGAGAAATGCAAGACTAAACTGTTGCTCGACCTTCACGATGCTCGGCCCGCTCCCACCGAACCGGGGTGCCGACAGGCCGAGGCCGGTCGGCGTTCGGGAGTGACGCCAGGCCAGCTTGATCTAGCTCCCGCGTGACTTCGGTCTTACCGAAGATAGGAGGGGAAAGGCTGGCAAAAAAACCCTCCTCGCGTGGTCGCTCGTCGATCCCGCCGCCCCATCCCGTAAGCTTTGCCAAGGTCGCCGCCGCATCCGCCGACGCGACGGTCCTCCTTGTCGAGGTCCCCCGTCACCTCAAGGGCAGGTGGGGGGGACCGAGACACACAAACATAGAAAGAAATGGGCGCTCCTCCCTCCGTGCCTGGATTGTCCCCGCTCATTTCCCCCGGTTTTTCTCTGTCAGATACCCGGGTACCTGTCACGTAGTCCGGCTTGCGTCCGTACCCTCCCCCCTCTGATCGCGCGTCCACCTACCAGACTTTGTTGAAACAGGGGCCTCCGCGTTCACCCGGCCACCCCCGCAAGGGTCTCGTCTATCCGGGTAGTGGGTGTCGAGGAGGGGCCCGGGGGGGGGGGGGGGGGGGGGGGGGGGGGGGGGGTTAGGTCACCATAGCCGGATGCGTCGGGCCGCGGGTGCACGGAAATTAGTCAAAAAATCCTCCGTACGGGGTTTTCCGCTCCTTCCGTCGCGACTGGCCTCTTGCCGCCCAAGCTTACTCCTTCCCCCCCGGGGGATGTGACTTGTCGGCGTGGCGGCTCGCTAGTGAGCGCCCTGCCCCGGTGCTGCTCCCCAACTAGCTCGACGCCGGGTACGGACATTAGTTTAATTTCCAAAAAGCCCTCCGTACAAGGCTTTCCGGCCGCCGCCTCACATAGCCGCTCCTCCGCATGCGACCGGCCATCGGCCTATGCCATGTCTTGCCTCACCCCCTGGGAAGTGCCGAATGGCACATGGTTGGTCGGCGGCTAGCGAGCGCCCTTTCCCGGCGCTTCTTCCCGGCTGGTCACTTCCACCTCCAACACCCGCCTCCCACCGCCGATCCGGCCGTACCCTCCTCGCCATCAAACGCTCCTATAGTGCATGTCCCACCCCCTCGAAGTAGGAATGTACTCATTAGTATATGTATGCGAAAAGACATATCGAACGGGCCGAGCGGGAGATCTTGGTGCCGGTATCGCACAGAAACTACTTTTTCAAAAGCCCTTTCTCCATGGCTTTCCCGACAGCTGCTGATCCCGCGGATCGAGTTGTCGGCCCTCTTAGCCCCCTACCGTGCCATGCATGGCACGGCTACGGGGTTTCCAGCGCCCACCACGGGGAGGTGAGGTCCGAGCACACCCCCCTCCGGGGCCGCCGCCAGTGCGCCGCCGGTGGGCGCCGCGAGAAGGCAGTCGGGGCACTTAAATGCATTCCAGGTGACCCGACTTTCATCTTTGTAGCATATCACGCAGCGAGCTTGCTTGGTCGTCCCCGTTTTGCCGATGCCTATTTGAGACAAGTTATGGTGAAGCGGGGGGGGGGGGGCGGGGGGGGGGGGCATGTTGGTCACATCGCGTAGTACATGTTGCGGCGGACGCCCTAAGCGGCGAGCAATGCCGTATCGGCTAAGCCGTTGTAAATCAGAACCTTGGGCGCCCGCCGGCGGCGCAGCGGCGGCGGCCCCGGAGGGGGGTGCGCTCGCAGGCCCGTCGGCACCTACCTCTACCTCCACGCGGTGGGCGCTGGTAACCCCATAGCCGTGCCAGGCCTGGCACGGTAGGGGGCCGAACGAGGTACCGGCAGCTGCGATCCGCGGGATCAGCAGCTGTCGGGAAGCCCTGTACGGAGGGTTTTGGAAAACATAATATCCGTACACCGACACAGGGATCTCCCGCTCGGCCTGTCCGATATGTCTTTCTCGCGACTAAATACTCGCAGATACTCTCCCGACGATGGGGCGGGGGCGGCGTCTGCGAAATATTTTTTGGCGAAAAGGGGTACGGACGGATCAGCGGAGGGACGAGGGTGTTGGAGCTGGCGGCGGACAGCTGGGAAGCAGCGCTTGGGACAGCGCTCGCTAGCAGTCGCCAGCCATGCGAGAGTCTTAAGTCTCCCCTGGGGGCGAGGCCTGATGCTACGCAGGACGGAGGCTGGTCGCAGCCGGAGGAGCGGCACGGTCTGGCGGCGGCGGTCCTTAGGATCGCCCGCCGCCGGAAAAGCCCGGTACGGGGGGTTTTTGGAAAAATTCCCGTACCCACCATCTTTTGAGGACCGGCGACTCGATCCCTGTGTTCTTCCAACCCCTTCCCTAGTCGGTACCCGGTTATCGATAGGCTGCCTCAGGCAGTGTGCCTAGGGTTATCGTAACGGCACACTGCTCGTAAAGGCGACCCCCTAACAACGTAAACCACCGGGGGAGGGTACGGACGGCCACAGCGCGATCAGATAGGTGTTGGAAACAGACGGGAAAAGGACAGGGGACAGGAGAAAATCTGGCTCGGGGGCAGGAGAGCTAGCCGGACACCGTCTGCAGCCTAGTTATTCTCTCTTCTCAGCCCCCGAAGGAGGAGAGAAGACCCGGCTAGGTGGAGAGCTGCGTCGAGAGGAGCGGCTAATACCTCGGGCGGGGTGGAGCACGGATCGGAGCGGGACCGACGACGACCTATGCGAGGGGGGTTTTTCACCTGCCTTTCCCCCCAAGCTCCGGCACGACCGGAGTCGCACGGGAGCCGAGGTCAGGCAGGTTCGCCTCGACCATCTCCAGCTGGACAGCCTTGCTGATCAGCGACCCCGCAGCGGCTGGAGCAGGCCGCGTAACGTGGAGACTAGCGACATTTTATTTTTCATACTGTATCCAAAAAAAAAATACGTATAGATCAGAAAATTATAAATACCTGGATACGGGTATGTTTTAGACGGTATCGTTACTGCCATTGGAGAGGTTGGGATTAGTGGTTCACGGTCTATCCCCACGCTTAGAAGTCCAACTACAGGTTGAGCATAGCAAAAGGGGGGGCCCAGAGACTCCAGCCGGTTTTTACTGGTATTGGAGTAATTAATTTCAAATTTCAAATTTCAGAACCTTGGCCAAACGGTCCGCAAAGGAGACGACTCCTTAACATGCCAGGGGATCGTATTCATGCAGGTGGTGGACGAGGGATGTCACGGGTAGTCACATTCAAG
Organism: Tetraselmis chui; assembly: GCA_026401115.1. NCBI lineage: Eukaryota > Viridiplantae > Chlorophyta > Chlorodendrophyceae > Chlorodendrales > Chlorodendraceae > Tetraselmis > Tetraselmis chui. The sequence goes on from JAPMLY010000780.1 coordinate 100,494, forward strand.
TGTTCGTCGGCCCAACGCTACTTCTAAGGTACACCATCGCGCACGCTACCCGCACCAACAATGGCAACGAAAAAGAGCACTCGACGCTTGTTGTATTTGTACCCAATTGCTTGCAGGTCCACACCATCAATTGTAGCCGTCAAAATACAACGACTTCCGGCTGGCTTATCCTTAAGATGAGTCGTCAAGAAAGCCTTGGGGAAAAGTGCGCGGCTCGTCTCCGCGCACCCGATGAAGTGGCGTCCGCGCTTCGACAATTGAACGGCGGCCTACACATTTTCCAAGAACAAAAGGTAAGTTACTAACATGAAAGTCGAGCATCATAAATATGAGTAAAGTATTTGTGAATCGATAAGGTATATACCTTAGCATATGCGAACCATGTGTCGCCCAGTAGTGTGGAGCCGTTGCATGCTCCTTGCTCCGCCATGCGAATTGTGCACGCAGTGGAAACGCCAAATTCACGAGCATATTTTTTCTTGCATACCTTGCTTGCCTTCTTGAATCTCCGTGCATGTCATCACTCCGGTTACGGCGTCGATGAGCGTCTTGAACTCCGTTCCCAAAGGCTTGCTGTGCTTCCGCTTGATGAAACTAATATTCGGGAGGCCTCCGCACTTCGTTACGCGCGGTTGATAAGCACTCATACTTTCATCCGCTGTTCCGCACGCACTAAAATGCATCACTTCTCTTCTATTTGTATTGAAGTCTGCCACCATTTTTTCGAACATTCTCCATTCCGGTACCATAGAGGAGGTGTCCGCCTTCGCCCACTTAAATAATTTGCATATTTGCTCAAAGCGCCACTGGGCCATGTACTTCTGGAAACAAGGCGCTTCACGTACGCCGTCTGTTGAGGTATGATCACCCCACAAGTCTTTCCCTTTGTGGTTGAATTGACGTGCAGCCAAGATAAGCCCCCAAAAACGAAAGCATTTACAGATAGTTACATGTCGAAAGGTACTACGTGAGCGGAGTGCTAAAGCATTTAGACGCTCTAAGTCGTCGTCGATGTTGCCCGGGTACAGGCGAGGCCACAACGCCAAGAGGTCGACACCGCCATCGCGTTCATGGATTCCCCCACGCAAACCAGGTAACTCACTATTGGAACAACGAAATATGGCTTCGGTGCGCTTCTCGATAGTAGAGGGAGGGTCATAGTCGGGGCCAACGACCTTCCACGTAGCAGACGCATCCTTGCTTTTCAAGACGACAATAGTTTTAGGGAAAAAAAAACGCATCCTACCGTCACTAAAGACAGTAAAAAGATCCAAAGTACTACTAAAGTACTACTGAACCTCCAAAAACGGGGATGGATCGGTAGCTCGAATGAGCAACGCCGATCGTCTTCGCTCTGGGCCTGGCCTCCCATCGAGCGCAAGACTGGTGGACAGGGCCGCTGAACAGCGTGTACCATTCACCTCTCCCCAACCGAGCCTAGCTCAAAATGGTCAGTGGATCCGTAGCGACACCAGACGGTACACACTCAAAGGCGCAGCTTCCAGGGATTTGAATTTTACCCCCCCGACAGCTATCGCGCCATCCACTTCGAAAACCACACATGTACCAGTCAAAGTACTGCGGAACCCTCGCGATACGCATCGCTTACAAAACCCTTCTCTCCCAGCGGCCGGCGCGCTCTATCGCGCCCCTCCGAGCGTCCGGACGTCCCTGTCCGCCGCCAACATCCATCAAACCCAGGTCCCATCAGGCCTGGTCGCGTGCGGCCAACACGCGCACTACTCTCAATCTTCGACTCCAAAAGCCACACAAACATCAACTACTTATCTTCCACACTCGACATCCTGCTCGACTGCCATGTCTTCAAACCCCCCCCCCCCCCACCTACAAGCAGGTGCTTGTGAGGGATCCCCCGCAACACGGCCGCTTCACGGACTTATACCACCCCAGGAACAAACTCGCGGGTCACCCGCTGACCCCGTTCCTCTCAACCTCTCAACTTCCCCACCCCCAACAGATACTGGGCACACCTATGGACCCCCTCCCACTCCGTCGCGGACTCCAAACCCCCCTTGTCCTGTCCATCCCGCGGTCAACTGAAAATCCCGGACAGACCGACGACTTCTCCACCAGAATGATCGACACGCTCCTCCTTACAGGCCAGTACTCCACCACCCCCCCTCACCTGGCCCGCTTCTGGCTCCATGGAGTCTTCATGCCGGACCCGTCGCACCCCGACCCGATCGCATCCGCTTGCTCGGTGGCCCGTCGCTCGCTCCTCGAATGCGTTAACTCCCTCACCGATCTCCCCAACCGTATCAAAAATATAATCGGAAGGGAACTCATCCACCACACGCGCTGGTCAGCGAACTCCTCTCGCACACACCACCCCACCGCCCCGAAATGCGACGACAACACCCCCCTACCGGTCGAGCTCCACTCGAGCTTCCAGGAAGTCTGCTTGGCTATCCCCACCTCCTGTATAACGGTAGGACTCCTGTACCAGTTAACTTCACACCAGCGTGAATTTAATTCGGCCGGTCAAGTGCCCCCCTCTATGACCTCCTCCCCTTCGCTACTGCAAAAACTGAGTCAGCAGAAAATTCGCTTCCTCCGCGACGCCTCAGCTCCTGCAGTCTCAGGTCGTCGGGTGAAAATCCGATCCCCCCTGTTCTCCGGTATCACCGGCCAAGAGGTGATCGCCCTCCTACAGGACCTCCTCACTTCCGACCTCACAACGGCTCTCACCTCAACCGGATCAGCCCCCTCAACTCACCCACAATGCAGACTAGAAGACCTCCCAGAACAAGCGCAGTTCATCCTTCAATTTGCGGACGCCATCCAACCGCTGGACACCCCAACCCCGATCGAGGCCGACCCCTCCTCATTCTGGGTAAATATCCTCCACCTGCCCAAGAATCCCATCCATTCACAATCCGGCCCTGTATCCCATCCCATTTTTTTATTTTCACCCCCTGAAACCGTCCCCCCTGACAATCACCTTCACACCATCACCATCACACCCCCTCCCGTCTCTGGCCTTGTTCATGGCATATCCTGGGCTGACACATGCCTCACCACAGTCCTTATACAGTCCCGCCACTCTCTATCCCTCCCAAGCATAAGTCCCGACGGCACCATTCCCCCATCACACTGGCTTCACACCCTCATGTCCCAAACGGCCACCGAATACCTCACACATAACACCCCCACAACCACCCCCCCCCCAACACCCCCCCAGCCTCTATCACTACACAACCCTGAAAAAGTTCCCAGATGGCTCATACTTTCGCTCACACCCCTCCAACTCCCCCACCATCACCACCAGCATACAAATCTCCCTCAGCCCTGAAATGTACTGCATCCTCATCTCAACCAACGGCACAATCACTGCCCCACTGACCCACACATACACCCATAGAGGCGCTCGCACTCAATCCTCATGCACCCTCGACATAACTCCCCACCACTACTCCACATTCGGAAAAGCCCGTCTCGCAGACCCCATTTTCACCACCCCCCCCTCTCCACCCCCTCTCACCATCACAAAAAGAACACCCTACACCGCAACCCCCCCGCCCTTCTCCTCCAATGGTCCCGCCACCTCACAGACAACCACATTCCCAGCCAATGGGACCTGGACCCCTCTGACTTCCAAATGCAGGAAGACATTGACCTACCCCTCGACCTCTCCTCCCTCCCAGAAATACAACTTTCCACCACCCCGGCCCCCCCATCCCATACCGCATGGCCCCTCCACCAACCCACCGCCTCACAACCCGCCTCCACCTCCTCCTACCACGGCCACCCCTCCCCCTACCCTCCAGCCCCCCCCACGGTTCCTCCGACCACTCTCCACCCTTTCCCTCTCCCCACTAGACGATTTAAACCTTGAATACGGCCTCCCTACCCCCATCGGCTACCTCGATACCTCTGCTGCCCTCTCCTTCCAATGGGGTCAATACCAGGACCTCTCCAACCTTTCCTGCCTCGCTTCCGCAATAACCAAACTCCACTCGACTCCCGCCGCCTCATACACAGTTATCACCAACAATGAAGTAGATAACCACTTCCACAACTCCCAATACCCCAGCCACTGGACAAACCTCGCCAACCGCGGCTTCCCCCCCCGTCCGGGGATGCCCAACCACTCTCTCCTCGTCCTCACATGGCAAAACTCTCACTTCGGCCTCCTCCACATTACTCACTCCTCCGCTACCTGGATAGACTCTCTACATCATCCCCCCCCACCCGACCTCCTCGCTCGCTCTGTCAACCTCCTCTCCGACTGGAACTCCTCTCCCCCCCCTCCCGTTGGCACCCTCCAATCCCTCAACCCGCCTCGCCAAAACGACTCCGACAGAGCATGGTCGTGCGGCACCCACGCCCTCCTCCACACCTACTTCATCGCCACAGCCCCCCCGGACCAACAATACAACCCCCCTCCTTCGACCCCCGGTCCTCCGTATACTCCCTCCACACTCTCCTCTGGAACCACACCTTCCGCTCCGCCCCCCTCCCACAGGGACGCCACCACCTCCTCACCGCTTTACAACCCCCCACGCCACCCTCTCCCCCTCCACTCCCTCCCCCTGCACACCCCCTCCCCTCACCCCCTCTCATCCCCCCTCTTTTCCAACCTCCACCCGTCGAACGCCCCCCCGAAGACCCCCCCCGCATCCCCGCCTCCCTCCCCTCCCCCATCCTCCCACACCACACATCCCAACCATTACACTTCATCAACCTCAACACCCGCGGTCTCCACACCTCCATAATGGATGTTGAACACCTCTCCACCTCACACCGCCCGGACATTCTTATCCTCACCGAAACCAACCACGCCACCCACAAATCACGCTGGCGCATAGCCCTCCCCCAATACCACCTCAAAAGCTCCCGACCTTGCTACTCAACCGTGCCCCTACCCAACGCAGGCGTTCTCTTCGCGGTCCGCAGATCCTCTTTCCAGTCTGCCACTGTGCTAACTCCGCTCCCCCACCTCATCCCCCATATAGCCGGACTAAAAATCGTTCCCCACTCAGGCACCCCTTACCTCCTTATCGGCACTTACATGCCCCAGCTCTCCACCCCCCAACTGACCCGCCTCTACGCGGAGGCTGCAGCCTGGGGCCTCCGCCTAGCGGACGACCACCCGCACCACCGCACCCTCTGGGGAGGGGACTTCCAATCCACCACCGACACAGGTACATGACAACCCGCCTTCACCTCCCTACTCAAAACCCACCTCCACCCCCTCCACGACCCCATCCCCACCTTCCCACGAAGCGGAGGCTGCCTTGACCACTGGCTCACCACAGCCCCTTCACCTATCACCCTCCCACCATCCTCTTGCTCGATATTCCCCTCCCCCTCCCACTTTACTGACCACTCTGCAATCCACCTCGTCATCCCCGCCCCTTCCTCCCTCATGGCTCATCCCCCCCCCTCCCCATACCCACCCCCACACACATCACACAACGCGCAAACTCAACTTTCGACTTCCCCTCACACCCAACCACATTACAACATACCAAACCAGCACCCCCGACCTCATCAACCAAACGGCCGCCCTACACGCAAACATACTCAACACCTCACACACTTCGGCCTCCCCCGACACCCTCGACACCCTAGCCTCACAATTCACCACACTCCTCTCCCAACACATGAACCACGCAGCCACAGTATGGCCCCTCCTCCCTGACAAGAAACCCCGCCCACCCCAAGCGTCCCTTGACCCTACTTGGCTACCAAAGAAAACGCGCATTCACATCCTCAAACTCCGTAAATGCAGTAAAAACTACGGCCCCCTCCCCGTCGCCCAAGCCCTCTTACACACAACTGAATATCTCTCCCCTAACGCCATCAAACAACAGTGCCAAGCACGCATACGCCAGCTCCTTCACGCCACCACAACGGATAAGATAAATACAATAAAAACTCGAGCCAACGCGGCCTACGACTCCTGCCCCAAACTCTCCCACCGCCGATTGAAAATTAAAAGCGGCCTCTTACCACCCGCCGCCTCCGCCTCCACCCTCCACCGCATTACCAAACCCGATAAAACCACCGCATCCTCACCCTCCGCCGTCATTGATGCGGTACACTCTCACTTCGCCACCGAACTCGGCCGCGCCACCCCACGCGAACTACCCACCCCCCCTTGGGAACTCCCCGACAACCCCGACAACTTTACCATCGAACCTCGCGGTGACCCCTCTCTCACCCTTGCCGACATGATTACCCGCGACACTTTCGATAAAACACTCAACTCCCTAGGCACCGGCAAAGCCCCCGGCCCCGACGGTATCCCCAATAAATAATCAAATTCCTACCACCGGCGACCCGCTCCGCCCTCTTCTCTCTCCTCTCCCTGAAATTGAAATTGAAATTGAAATTGTTTACAACATGTACCGTATGCGCCGGTTTTTCACCAAAAGCCGGATGCGTCGGCTGCTGTCTCTGGGCCCTCCCAACTATGCCATACAGGGAACTTACAAGTCAGGGCTAGACCGTTAACCACCTAATCCAACCTCTCCAAGGGTGTTCGGGGGTTTTACTCCCCCCCGGGGAGGGTGCAAGTAGAGGCGAAGGTTGTGTGCATTCAGGGTCGTGCGAGGGGGCAATGTGCGGGTGCGCGGCGGGAGGTCGTGCGGGACTTGATGCGGTATATGCGTAGGAGGTGATGCAGCCATTGGACAGTATGCGTATGGAGTTGTGCAAGAATGCGAGATGTGTCGAGATGTGCTTTGGAGATGAGTTTGTCTGGAGGGTCGGTGCGGGCGGTGAGAAGGGAGGTGAGACTCGTGATGGTGGAGGAGTGCGGTGTACCTGTGCGGCTCATGACTATGGGGAGGATGTCGACCACTGTGCCTGGCCAGTGGTTTCTGATGGCGTTCGCAAGGGGTGTGTATTTGTCACGTATGAGGTCGGCTGTGTGGGAGAGGTTGTTGTCTGTGCAGTACTTCCATTCCCCTATCTGAATCTTTTTTATGGACGCGTAGCGACGGCGACCGTTGGAGTGACCAACGAATCGGGGTTCGAGGATGCGGATGAAGTCAGGTTTGTGTGCAGGGGGACGAAGCAGGGGGGGGAGAATCTCAGGGGGGAGGACGGCGGGGCATGAGGTTAGGGAGTCAGGCGAGAGACCTTCGTCAGCAGCAACAAGTCGGGTGGGCATGTGGGTGGGGTGAGGTGGGTGGCAGTCAAGTGGAGTGTGGGCAGGGGTGGGGGAAGCAAACGATTTTATGGGTTTGTTACCGAAGTCTGCGGTGATGGTTTCCCAACGTCCTCCGTTGTGGCGTTCCAGTAGGGAGAGTAGGAGTTGCAGAGCGCTGTTGTGTCGGTCCTGTCTTAGACCAGACATAGAGGGGCAGTTACCGGCCATGTGGCCGTTGCTGGTGAATTGACCACATAGGGGGCAGCGCAGGGTGGGGTTGTGAGTAAGTAGGCGGGTGTTGTGGACGCCCCACATGAATTCTTGTTTGTGTGTGAACTGGATATTTGTGAGGGTTGAGTGTTTTTTGTGGTAAGAAAAATCGGCGCCGTCCTTCGCGGCGCGGGCGAGGAGGGCTCCGTGTTTGGTTGTTTGCGAGAGAGGAGTGTGTGTGTGTTTTGTGCTGTAGGTGTGTGCGTCGGATTTGAGGTTGGTGTATCTGTAGGGTATGGGGTCCCCTAGGGTTTGTGGGAGGAGGGTGTATGGCCATGTCCAGTGGCCTATTGTGACTTCAGAACCTGTGGTGTATAAAGTGTCGGGTGGGTGACCATCCGCGACTTGGTTTGCGAGTGTGTCTGCGAGGTCGTTGCCTAGGGAATGGTTGTGGGCTTTGATTTTGCCGAGGTGTGTACGGATGCCTGCTTCGCAGCGGGTTTTAAGGGTGTGTGTGATAGATGAGAGGGTGTCGCGATGAATGTTGTGGCGGTAAGCGGAAGGGCAGTTTAAGTAGCCTTGTATGAGGCGGAGGGAGCACGCACTGTCTGTGAGGAGGTGGGTGCGGCCAAATTGGAGGCCTACATCTATGCCAGCTAATTCAGCACGATTTATTGTATGGGAGGGAGGGGTAGAGGTCACCAGGATTTTGACTTTGGTGTCCGAGGCGGGGTGGGTAGCTGCTGCTCCGAGGGGGGTCGAGCTGCCTTTTTTCGAGCCGTCTGTGTATACAAAGTCCTGCCAGTTCCAAGCAAGGGTGCCTCTGGTGGGGGGGTACGTTAGATGTACGCGGTCTGGGAGGGGGTATGTGAGGGGGTGAGTTGGGTTTGGGGGGCGGTGGTATATACCTGCTGAGTGGGGTGAGTAGGTGACAATGAGGTGTGGAGGAGGGGGGGTGATGATGGGGTTGGGGAGGTGAGTGTCGTAGATAGATTCGAGAGTGTTGTGAAGTGCGGTCATGGCTGTGGGTGATGGGAGGGTGGAGAGTGCGAGGGGGTTGGCGACGAGGTATATGTCGACCATCCATCGTGTGCCGAATGGGGTGGGGGTGGGGTTGCCAGTGTGTTGGTCGGGGGGTAGGAATGTGTTTGCGTCATTGGGGAGGGTGTAAAGGTGGTGGGTGTATGGGGAGTTGATGTATTTGGAGTGGCGATAGGGTGTGTGTTCCCATCGGGGGAGGATGAGGATGGTTGCGCTGGGTGTGTGAGGGGCTGTGAGGTGTGCGCTGGTGATTGCGTGTTCCATGGCTCGTCTCATGCATTCGTGGTCGTATTCGGGGTTGGCTATGCTGGTGCCTTGCCAGGTGTGCGGGGCATTGCTACCGCTGGATGAGAAGACTATATCTTCGGGATAGAGGGAGTGGTATGTGTGGGAGTGAAGGGATTTATTGAGGGGGTCGGAGTAGAGTTCAGTCTGGATGCGGATGTGTGACGGAGGGCTGTGAGGAGGTCTTCTCTAGTGGCCCATCTATTTCGGGTGGTGGTGGCGGGTGTGGGTGAGTGGATTTCTGAGCGTCTCCTCTCCCTCCTAGCACACAAATCCTACACCCCTCCAGATTGGTGCCACAGCACAACATGCCTCCTACATAAAAAAGGCGACCCCTCCCTCCTTGATAACTACCGCCCTATCGCCCTCATGAACAACCTCCTTACACTATGGACAGCACTAATCAAAGACGCAGGCTCGAAGTACGCCGAAACCCACGGCATTCTCAGTGACCAACAGGACGGCTTCCGACAACACCGCAGTATCCACGACGCCCTCTCCTCCCTCATTATGACAATGGAGGACGCGAAACTCCACAAAAAAGACATCTACGTCATGTACGCAGATTTCAAAGGCGCCTTCAACGCCGCGGACCACCGTATCATGTTCAAACACATGCGCCAACTCGGTATGCCCCCCACCTTTGTCGACACATGTGAACACCTCTACGGGGTCTCAACAACGGACTATATTACACCACATGGCCCCACCCCTTCTATAGACATTAATCGCGGAACCCTCCAGGGCGACACCCTCTCCCCCTTTTTATTCACCCTCTTCCTTGAACCCTTTCTTCGCTGGCTCACGGTGGGAAGCCGGGGCTACCGCCCAGGCCCCCCCGCTACTAACGTCGACCCCACAGAACCCACAGCCACATACCCAGGACACGGATTCGCCGACGACCTCAGCCTCGCCACGGGCTCGACCCCCAACATGACCATCCAGCTCAGAAAACTCTCCCTCTTCAGCGCCTACACGGGCATGACCGTCAACATCCGTAAATGCTGCATCACCGGCGCGCTCTGGCGCACAGGCAACGCCCTCACCCTCGCCAACACTACCCTCCTCGCATCCCGCCTGCAAACTCAGTTCATCTCCCTAAACTCCACCCCGGCCCCCATCCCCTCCATTGGCCCCAAGGACACATACCGTGTCCTAGGGGTAGAACTAAACACCTCCCTCAACTTCACCACACACTGGCAAGAACTCAAACGTAACACTGCATCCCTCATCACCACCCTTTCCACCTCCCCACTAACACAATCCCGCAGAATCAGGGTCATCCGTGGACTCCTCATCGGAAAGCATTTCACCCTCCAGCTCGGCCTCTTCACCGACTCCCAACTCGACACTCTCGAAGGACAAATCTGCCGCGCACTCCGCTCCGCCGTCTCCTCGGTAAGTAACCTTCCCCGCACCGCCCTCCACCGCCCTACCTCAGACCTAGGATACGGCCTCCCCTCCCTCAAAGCCCACGCCGCACAACTCACAGTTTGCCACCTACATAAAATCATGAACAACTCAGGCTACAGAGGCCACATGGCCCGCGCACACATACGCACCCTATCCACCACGTACTCCCACTGGCCCTCGGAATCCATCATGTCAACCTGTTACACCCCACCTACACTCAAGTGCTTAGTCAGAGCTCAACGCGATGCGGGCACCCTATTCCACAACATCCCTCCACTCTCCCTCACCAACCCTATCGCCTCCACAATCCGCGCCCACTTCACCACTCAAGACAACGCCCTCCTCGCCTCACTCCGGGACAAAGCCACACACATCACCGACCCTCACACATATAAACAAGCCTACTGCGATTTCTCTCCCCGCAAAACACACGCCTCCCTCCTACCCCGCCTCACCCCCCTCTGGAAAAGTAACATCACCTCGTGGCCACAAGTCCTCCTCAGAGCCACCTCATCCTCCTTCATCCTCAAATCATGCAAATCCATCACCACACTCACGGGGTCCACCACCCCACTCTCAGTTCCCATCCGCCTCCTCGCCGCAATCCTCACTGAACCCCTCGATACTATCCACAACCGCCTCCCCATCACAAGCCTCACTACCAACCAAGCACCCCCCCCACCACTATACACCCCTCATGGATTCCCCTCCTCTCCCCTCACCTCCCCCGCTCACCCCCCACCCTCTCATCCGGCATCTACACCCCCCGCACCACTCACCCCACCCCCACCGCACCCACCACACACTTAGACACAGAATACCTCACCCCCTCAGACCACCACTACCCCCCCTGCGACGTAACACGCATCATTTCCAAACACAAGGACACAGAATACGGCCAAACGCAGTACATGGTTGAATGGGCCCCGGAACACCTCACGGAATGGGACATTCAGTTACAACTCGACGACGGCTTCCGCCTCATCTCCTCCACTCCCACATCGGTATGCCTCCCCTCCCCCTCCCCCACCGCCTGCTCCATCTGTCATGACCCCCTGCACATAGAACCCTCCTCCACCTGCTGCACATGCCCGCACTTTGCCATACACTCCCAATGCCGCCCAGCTCAGGGACCCGCCACATGGCAGTGCGAGTGGTGTGCTCGAGGCCAACAACACGACCTCACCCACCTCCACGATGTGCAATGGGCCCCGTGCCTACAACTCCACGACACCATCAGTGAGAGCCCCTCCGGCCCCACCGCCCTCACCGCATTTAACTCATGCTATGTCCCCTCCACCACACCCATTTTGCCAGAACCCGGACCCCCTCCGTGGTCACACCCCCTTATCACATTCAACCATGACCCCATCAACCCCGACCTCGACATGCTCCCTACCGGCAAATTCGCTATCCACGCACACCCATCACTCCACTATACCACAGTACTCTGCACTCCCGACGGCCGCGCGGTCACCACCCTTAACGGCCCCCGCGTCCGCCACCTCTACCAACTCTTTCGCCCCGACCTCTCGCAGCTTACGTTCGAAGAGGAGGTCTACCACCTCCTCACCCGCCTAGGTTCCCGCTCAGAAATCCACTCACCCACACCCGCCACCACCACCCGTAATAGATGGGCCACTAGAGAAGACCTACTCACAGCTCTCCGTCACACATTCCGCATCCAGACAGAACTCTACTCCGACCCTCTCAATAAATCCCTTCACTCCCACACCTACCACTCCCTCTACCCCGAAGATATCGTCTTCTCATCTAGCGGCAGCAATGCCCCGCACACATGGCAAGGCACCAACATAGCCAACCCCGAATACGACCACGAATGCATGAGACGAGCCATGGAACACGCAATCACCAGCGCACACCTCACAGCCCCTCACACACCCAGCGCAACCATCCTCATCCTCCCCCGATGGGAACACACACCCTACCGCCACTCCAAATACATCAACTCCCCATACACCCACCACCTTTACACCCTCCCCAATGACGCAAACACCTTCCTACCCCCCGACCAACACACTGGCAACCCCACCCCTACCCCATTCGGCACACGATGGATGGTCGACATATACCTCGTCGCCAACCCCCTCGCACTCTCCACCCTCCCATCACCCACAGCCATGACCGCACTTCACAATACTCTCGAATCCATCTACGACACTCACCTCCCCAACCCCATCATCACCCCCCCTCCTCCACACGTCTTTGGCACCTACTCACCCCACTCAGCGGGTATATACCACCGCCCCCCAAACCCAACTCACCCCCTCACATACCCCCTCCCGGACCGCGTGCATCTAACGTACCCCCCCACCAGAGGCACCCCTGCTTGGAACTGGCAGGACTTTGTATACACAGACGGCTCGAAAAAAGGAAGCTCGTCCCCCCTCGGAGCAGCAGCTACCCACCCCGCCTCGGACACCAAAATCAAAATCATGGTGACCTCTACCCCTCCCTCACATACAATAAATCGCGCTGAATTAGCTGGCATAGATATAGGCCTCCAACTTGGCCGCACCCACCTCCTCACAGACAGTGCGTGCTCCCTCCGCCTCATACAAGGATACTTAAACTGCCCTTCCGCTTACCGCCACAACATTCACCGCGACACCCTCTTATCCATCACACACACCCTTAAAACCCGCTGCGACGCAGGCATCCGTACACACCTCGGCAAAATCAAAGCCCACAACCATTCCCGAGGCAACGACCTCGCAGACACCCTCGCCAACCTCGTCGCGGATGGTCACCCACCCGACACTACATACACCACAGGTTCAGAGGTCACGATAGGCCACTGGACATGGCCATACACCCTCATCCCACAAACCCTAGGGGAACCCATACCCTATAGATACACCAACCTCAAAACCGACGCACACACCTACAGCACCAAACACACACACACTCCTCTTTCGCAAACAACCAAACACGGAGCCCTCCTCGCCCGCGCCGCGAAGGACGGCGCCGATTTCTCTTACCACAAAAAACACTCAACCCTCACAAATATCCAGTTCACACACAAGCAAGAATTCATGTGGGGCGTCCACAACACCCGCCTACTTACTCACAACCCCTCCCTACGCTGCCCCCTATGTGGCCAATTCACTAGCAACGGTCACATGGCCGGTAACTGCCCCTCTATGTCTGGTCTAAGACAGGACCGACACAACAGCGCTCTGCAACTCCTACTCTCCCTACTGGAACGCCACAACGGAGGACGCTGGGAAACCATCACCGCAGACTTCGGTAACAAACCCATAAAATCGTTTGCTTCCCCCACCCCTGCCCACACTCCACTTGACTGCCACCCACCTCACCCCAACCACATGCCCACCCGACTTGTAGCCGCTGACGAAGGTCTCTCGCCTGACTCCCTAACCTCATGCCCCGCCATCCTCCCCCCTGAAATTCTCCCCCCTCCGCTTCGTCCCCCTGCACACAAACCTGACTTCATCCGCATCCTCGAACCCCGATTCGTTGGTCACTCCAACGGTCGCCGCCGTTACGCATCCATAAAAAAGATTCAGATAGGATAATGGAAGTACTGCACAGACAACAACCTCTCCCACACAGCTGACCTCATTCGTGCCAAATACACACCCCTCGCTAACGCCATCAGAAACCACTGGCCGGGCACAGTGGTCGACATCCTCCCAATCGTCATGAGCCGCAGAGGTACACCGCACTCCTCCACCATCACGAGTCTCACCTCCCTTCTCACAGCCCGCACCGACCCTCCTGATAAACTCGTCTCCAAAGCACGCCTCGACACGTCTCGCATTCTTGCACAACTCCATACACATACTGTCCAATGGCTGCATCACCTCCTACTCATATACCGCATCAAGTCCCGCACGACCTCCCGCCGCGCATCCGCACATCGCCTTCACGCACGACCCTAAATGCACACAACCTTCGCCTCTACTTGCACCCTCCCCGGGGGGAGTAAAACCCCCGAACACCCTTGGAGAGGTTGGACTAGGTGGTTAACGGTCTAGCCCTGACTTGTAAGTTCCCTGTATGGCATAGTTGGGAGGGCCCAGAGACAGCAGCCGACGCATCCGGCTTTTGGTGAAAACCGGCGCATACGGTACATGTTGTAAACAATTTCAATTTCAATTTCAATTTCAGTTTTAGGAGGTTGAGCTAGTATACTCGCGATTGGATCGTTGGCGGGTACCTCTTGCAAAACGCCTAGCGCCTCCTCCTCGTCCGAATCAGCGCTAGAAAATCCCTCTTCAAGAGTAGGATCGACCTCATGCGAGTCCAAGTAGTGAATATCGTTTAATGGCGAGCGCAACTACGGAAAGACGGGCGGGTTTTCTTGTGCGGGCGATAGCACATTGCGCTCAATGCCGGATTGGGCATTCGCCGACGTTCCGATGAGCCCACTCTCCGAACTCGCCGGGCAGATCACATCCGTGAGAGGGATAGAGGTTGGGCATGGCGTTTCTTGCATGCTCACGGTTGCGGGAAGGGTGCGTGTAGAGTCCACTGTGCACTCCGTCGTGTTTTTATGATGTATTCCATGAAGCCGGCGGGCTGCCAGCGTGGCCGTAGCGGCGAACAAAGTAGCATCTGGTTGAGCGGTTGCCAAGGTTGGCGCTATTGTGCTTGAAGGAACGGACGTGACAACAAGGCGAGACGGGACGAAGGCAGCAGTTGGATATGATGGTGAATGACGTTCTGCGTGTTGCATACGAAGATAACAACGACGTTACTTTCGTGCGGCGTGTATTTTGAATTTAGTTTCAAAAGCTGTAAAAACTGCGTTTCACCCCCACGTCGGGAAATGCCAAGCCCGACCCACACACCACAAGACTGCCGGCAAAAATCAAAGAAAAGACTCACAAAAGCATGTTCTTAATATCCCAGCGGATGAAATTGATCGGGAGTGCACACCTGGGGGAAAAGAGTTGCGTTGTTGGGTTGTAGCTATAAGCTGTTCGACTTTACATTATATGCGGCGCCATCATTCCACAACACACGCCACTCGTTAAACCGACCGACTCCGCGACACGACCGAACTTCAAGGCACGTTGTTGGCAAACCTTGCCAGGCTTTGGGTCTTCTAAAGACCCGCGGCGAGCCGCTACCCGACTACCAACTCCTACTGTCTCTCGCATGGGTGTCGTCTGCGTGATTGGCGGGGGATCGAAGTCGTACGGCCGGTCATCGCTCCCCCCAAATGATATGACCGCAGGATTAAGCTCTTGGGGTCTCAAAGTACGTATCTTGACAAGGAGAATCAACAAAAAAAGTATGTTCGGAGCAATTTCCTTCCCATTTCGGGGTCTTTATGTGGTAAATATACCACATTTGTGGTATATGTACCACACATTTGCCCGAGGCCCTAGCCTCGCTCACGCTGTAACTCTAGTCCATTTAGGTGTGTTGCTTCGGTTATCATTCCTTCCCTCTCAATATGTGTTGGCATCTGCTCATCGCGCTTGGCGTTCTTCGAAACATAGGAGTTGTTTCAAAACAACTACTTCCAATACAATTCAAGTTTCCGGGCATGTATAAATCATCCACTTTATGGGGGCTCAGAATTTACGGGGGGCATTTTAAGGAGCTTGAACTTGCAATATGAAGTATTTTCATTCACATAAGACACAATCCATGTTAAAAAAAAATGGGTGAAACGACGCTTACCGAGTGACCGTGATACGCAAGATACGAGTGCTTGAGATAAAGCACAAGGCTTATTTTTTACTTAAGGTTCAACCACATGGACATACCTCTTGCGGTTATCACTGCCCCACTCGCCTTCTTCCTATGCCGATACGCTCTCTAAAGATAATTTCGCATTATAACGCGCTTTCGTCGGCGAGAGCTCAACCGAGTAGCTGGTTGAGACCCCGCTCAAGTGGGCCAAATGCCCCAACCACTTGTCGGCCGAGGAGAGCATCCCGACTCCCGAGCGCAACCCATTGATGGTGCTCCTACCACTTCCTTGTCGTTTTCCTAGGATTGTGCATGTGCCGCGCGGTAAGAAGACGATATACGGGTAGCGCAAACCCGATACTCAATCGCAACACTCTGTGGAGACGAAGGAGCGCATTGTGAACGAGTAGAGGAAACTGTAGTTTATAGCAGTTATAGTGATTTACATATGCTAGCAACGCTCGAGATATCTAATTTGAAACTGTTTTCAACAATACTAGTAAAAACCGGCTGCTGTCTCTGGGCCCCCCCTTGTGCTACGCCTAACTGGACTTAGAAGCGTGAAGTAGACCGTGAACCACTAATCCCAACCTCTCCAATGGTAGTGACAATACCGTCTAAAACATATTCATAAACAAGTACTCTCTGCATACAAGTATGAAATATAAAATGTCGCTAGTCTCCACGATACGCGGCCTGCTCAAGCCACTGCGGGGTCGCTGATCAGCAAGGCTGTTCAGCTTGAGCTGGTCGAGGCGGACCTGCCTGAGCTCGGCTGTTGTGCGACTCCGGTCGTGCCGGAGATAGGGGAAAGGCAGGTGAAAAACCCCCCTCGCATAGGTCGTCGGCGGTCCCGCCTCGATCCGTGCTCCACCCCGCCCGAGGTATTAGATGCTCTTCCCTACGCAGCTCGCCACCTAGCCGAGTCTTCTCTCCTCCTTCGGGGACTGAGAAGAGAAAATAACTAGGCTGCAGACGGTGTCCGGCTGGCTCTCCTGCCCCCGAGCCAGATTTTCTCATGTCCCCTGTCCTTTTTCCGTCTGTTTCCAACACCTATATGATCGCGTTGTGGCCGTCCGTACCCTCCCCCGGTGGTTTACGTTGTTAGGGGGCCGTATTTACGAGCAGTCTGCCGTTACGATAATCCTTGGCACACTGCCTGAGGCAGCCTATCGATAATCGGGTACCGGCTGGGGAAGGGGTTGGAAGAACACATGGATCGAGTCGCCGGTCCTCAAAAGATGGTGGGTACGGGATGTTTTCCAAAAACCCCCCGTACCGGGCTTTTCCGGCGGCGGGCGATCCTAGTGACCGCCGCCGCCAGACCGTGCCCCTCCTCCGGCTGCGACCCACCTCCGTCTTGCGTAGCATCAGGCCTCGCCCCCATGGGAGACCTAAAACTCTCGCAGGGCTGGCGACTGCTAGCGAGCGCCGTGCACTAGCGCTGCTTCCCAGATGTCCGCCGCCAGCTCCAACACCCTCGTCCCTCCGATGATCCGTCCGTACCCTTCTTCGCCAAAAAAATATTTCGCAAACGCCGCTCCCGCCCCATCGTCGGGAGAGAATCTGCGAGTATTTAGTCGCGGAAAAGACATATCGGACTGGCCGAGCGGGAGATCCCTGTGCCGGTGTACGGATATTATGTTTTTTCCAAAACCCTCCGTAGAGGGCTTCCCGACAGGTGCTGATCCCGCGGATCGCAGCTGTCGGTACCTCGTTCAGCCCCCTACCGTGTCAAGCCTGGCACGGCTATGGGGTTACAAGCGCCCACCGCGTGGAGGTAGAGGTAGGTGCCGACGGGCCTGCGAGCGCACACCTCCCCGGGGCCGCCGCCGCTGCGCCGCCGGCGGGCGCCCGAGATGTCTAGATTTGGACAACCCAATTGTAAAAAACTTGTGAGGATACAATAAGTTCGAGAAGTACTCGGAAGGGGTGAGGAGTCGCCCCGACATCCGTTTCATTCACTTTGTAGTCACGGAATTTGGTACTCTCGGCGGCCACGCCACGGCTTTCTTGACGGAGCAGGCCAAGCAAGCAGCCGCCTCTAAAGGGATGCATGTGGGCAAGTTGTTGGCCTCCAAGCGTCGAAAGGTCTCTCTTGCCGTCCATGTTGCTCACGCGGATAACGTCTTGCGCGGTTTGTCCGCCGCTGCGGACGGCGTGGAGGCCGCTTCTTCCTCGGCTGGGACGCCTTCTCCTGCCACGGCGCTCTTCACCCGCGCCATGGGCCGCAAAGCGTCCCCGTGCTTCCTCAAGCGGCGCGTGAGGCGCCGCTTGTCGCCTCCACGTTTTGCATTCTCGGCGTGGCCTAGGAGTTTCCTCAATTTAATCTGCTAGGTTTGTGCAAAATGTAGTGCTTTCCTTTTGCCGTGCCTTGGATTCCGTGATCCTCTTGTCACTCTTGCCCTTTTGTTTCCCCTCCCACTTTTCCTGTCCTTGTTCTTCTTGTAACCAGAATAAATACAGTAAATAACACAGTACCCACTGGATACAAGTAATGTAAAAAATATTTCTTACAAGAAAAGAGATTTTTCTTACAAGTAATGTCTCCCATATAAAGAATACACATTTACGAGATGGACACTCCTCCACAAAAATTCCGGACAAGATTTCGCACCTTCGCAACTAGAAAATGTAATCATGCGTCGATTCTATTGTCAAATCTCCTGAAATCCTGGGCAATACCCTACTTTTGCGCCCAAAATGGTTTGCGCCGACAACTACGAGGGGCGAATTCGAGCACTTCCGGGCTAGTGTACTTGGGGATATCGCGCCCTCACCCGTGCGGCACGCTCTTTCAAACAGTCGATGTGCTGATTAGACGAAAATAGTAACGGGCGCACAACGCTGTTTGGCTCGGCTCGGCGCGGAGGGGGAATATGAATCTTGATGCGACGGTCGCGCAAATGTATAGCATAGGCGACGGAGGGAGGAGGAGTAGGGAAAGCCGTTGTGGGGGAAACGCACGAAATCGCGTATGTAGACTTTTCAAGGTTTAGGGGTTTAGTGTGTTATAAAAAACACTAAAACCCCAAACCTTAAACACTAAAACCATAAACCATAAACCATAGATATGCGTACAACCGAAGGGCAAGCCGCTTTCGGCCAGAATATTCAAACGATCATAACTTACTCATGTATGGTCAAAACCACATTTAACAGGTACCGTTGGACGGATCTTTTCGATGCGCGTCGAACGCACCTACTATGGAGTTGAAATATCCACAATTTCATTTTCATTAATTATTTTAATTTACGAATAATTATTCCGGCAATGCTGAGCCGCAGTGCCAAGCAACACCTATCCAATTCGGCTCACCTCATGAGGCGATTTGTGCGGGGCTTGTCGATATATGTTTACCAATTCTTCATTCCTACTAAATTCCGATTCTAATTCCCGACGTGTGCCACGCGTGGGGCGGGTGTGGTTGGCACAAGCACATACCCAAGCATTCCAAGCACCACCGACAACGTGATGCGTCCCTATCGGCCAAGTTGGACCTTGCCCCTCCCCAAAGCCAATCGCCCTCGCATGCTTACAACGTGAAGTGTTTATCCAAACTTGTGTCATGTACGTTTTGGTGGCTTGCTTTTCAAAGACATCACCCGTGAATGCGGCGTGAGCTCCAGCGCTCTATTCACACACCCGCAAACCAAGCCTCACGCATTGAACACGGCACCCACGCCTCCAAACTCCCTCCAAAAAGTCCCCCAAAAATACAGTTACGTGGAACACGGAGTAATACGCAGCTTGGTATGAGCGCCTGAGCAATACCCAAGCGTGCCGCTCAGAACGACGTGTGTAGTTTAGACAAATTTTAGGGAATTTATGAGCTTAATTCGACAAACTTTATAGACAACACCCGCCTTAAGCGGAGGTCATATTAAAACTTTCTTATCCTAAACAACTTTGATATGTCTTTTTGGTATTGTTTAGAATCAAGTGACACAAGTGGCGGCTGAAATTCAAGGGATGAAAAACCTGGTGCATACAAAGGAAAAGGCATGTGGTTATTTGATGAACATATACAGTTAAAATCAGAAAGGCGCCCGCCGGCGGCGGCCCCGGAGGGAGGTGCGTTCGCAGGCCCGTCGGCACCTACCTCTACCTCCACGCGGTGGGCGCCGGTAACCCCGTAGCCGTGCCAAGCTTGGCACGGTAGGGGGCTGAAGCTAGGTGGCGAGTCGCGCCGAAAAGAGCGACTAACATCTCGGACATGGATGTGCAAGGATCGAGTCGAGACCGTCGACGACCTGAGCGAGAGGGGGTTTTCCCCTGCCTTTCCCCCCTAGCTCCGGCACGACCGGAGTCGCACAGGAGCAAAGGTCATGCAAGTCCGACTCGACTAGTGCCTCGGGGATATGTGTATGATAAGTACTACATTTGTATGACCAATCATACACCAGAGTCACGTAAAAACCGGATCAGCCCTACGCGAGGAAAAGTCAGTACTTTGCCAAACTTTGGCAGCGTGTACCTGAGGGTGTTTTTTGCTTATCTCCGTTGACTCAAAGCGTGAGGTGGTGCGGAAGCGGTTCAAAAGTGCAATTTTCCGAGATCGCTTGTCGGCGACCCACCACCACCACCATGAGGAAGACCGTAACGACAGGAGCGCGCGTTTCCGCCGGTAGAGGCCCCCTTCAGCCCCTAAAAGCTGGTGCACAACGACAACAACGTGACCGAACCTACGGGACAGTCGGCGAGTCTATCGGTGAAGGCCTGTGGGTTGTAATTTGGGATGGCATGCCGCCGAAACACGATTCGGCTCGCGCTCTACATGTCGAACCCGACAACGCAGGCCGTTTAGCCCCAGCACCAACACAAACCAGCAACGCACAACGCGTTGCAGTGCGAATGCCCTTTCACCCCCCCCCGGCCAACGGTGCAAATTCCCGGTGCAGTTACGGAGAGTGCGTTACTGGCACCAATTATTACAGGGTCGGTAGTGAGTGATACCGGTACGCCGACTATCGAACCCACACTACCTATCGACCTTCTGTCGTGGGGGTCCTCCGCTAACTCCGGCTCCAGCGACATATCGCCACCTACCGAGGCGGGGGAGATTCCCGGCAACACCAGCGAAGCCCTCGATATGGAGGGCGACTCGTCCGACGACGAGGGCGACCCCGCTCCATCCGACGATACCGCCAAGGACTCCCAAGGCGTCGAGGACGACGCGTGGGTCCCACTCGTACCTGGCGTCACCGTCACATTACGTCAACCAAGGACAGTGGCGACGTGGACGGTGTTCCAACATGACGACGATGCCGAGCACGACCCACATGCAAACACAACTGCGGTGCGTGCCGCTCAAATGGGAGGACAGGTGGGGCTGAAGGAAGGCTTACCTGTGACAGACGGACGAGTTGATATCTTGAAGCTATGGCTCCGGCTTTACCCCGGGGACATGCACGCCGACCTACGGAAGCTCAACGATGCAAGCTTAAGCAAGAGGGCAGACTCTAGGCAGGTTAGCCCAGCAGAGTTCGTCAGGTTTTGGGGTTTGATGGTAGCGGGAACCGTCTATGCGCAAAGGGGTAGAGATTTGTGGGAGAATAGCAACATGCTTGATGGAATAAGAGACCAACCACAATTTCAAAAATGTATGGCATTCCACAAGTTCAAGATTATTCGTTCTCCTATTAAATATTGCAAAGCAGAGATACAACATATTGGCCTAGACCCGTGGGCATGGTTCCGGAATGGTGTCAGTGGACGACTTCAACCGGAACATGAGGGACGTTCTACACCAAGGGGTCTACCAAACGATGAATGAAAGCATGTCGACTTATAAGCCTCGCAAAGATAAGCTAGGCGGGCTACCCAACATAACCTACATTCACCGCAAGCCAAAGCCGTTGGGGACGGAGATGAAGACTATGTGCGACTGTGCAACCGGTGTGATAGTCTATATGGAGGTGCAAGAGGGGAAGAACGCCTTGCGCGAAAAAAATATGCAACCGAACATGGAGTGTCTACCGCGTGTGTGCTACGAATGGCGGAGGATGCAAGTGACGAGGGCATGACGCTATTGGGGGATGCTTGGTTCGGGTCTGTTAAAGTAAGAGAAGCATTACAAAATTTACATTTGTCATGTGTTATGTCCTTTCTATTGTGGGATAGGCACTGACCTTCAATATTCCACATGCAGGCCGCGGTGGCCCTTAGCAAGATGAAGCGCCACTTCACCGGAGCTGTGAAGACCTCGCACGCCCTTTTCCCCAAGGCTTTTCTTCAGGAATCCCTGTCGACGGCACATGCAAGGAGCAGAGTTCACCTCAGCACTACTGTGGAAGGTGTTCAGCTGGTGGCAACATGCTACAAGTACAACCGGCGCAAAGTTTTGTTTTTTATCTCCACTGTCGGCGCGGGCGGCATGGCCGACGGCAACCCCTACATCGTTACCCGTGCTATCTCTCGCCCCCATGCATTGTCCAACTACTTCGAGCGCAGTCCTCGGGTTGACAACCACAACCAGTCACGACAGCACGAGCTCGCGATGGAAGAGGCTTGGCTAACCCAAGACTGTTGGTTCCGACTACCTTGGCCGGTATTTGCGTTACCGACTGCTGGAAACTAGTCAAATTTCACGTCTCTGCTTCCCACCCCTACTCAGCCCTAACTATCAAGGACTTTGCTGAGATTTTAAGTAAGATGTTGGTCTACAACGGGCTACATGATCACGCTGTGCCGGCCCAACGTCGGGGAAGGACAATATCCGTACCTTTGGGCGAACCGAAACGGATCCTCCAAAAAGAGCGCGTCCACGTCCCCGGTAACTTTGGCCGCTCAGAAAAAGGCCGAAGCAAGCAAGCTCGCTGCCTCCGCTGCTACCGCGACGAGGGTGTCCTTCATTGGACGTCTTTCTACAACGTGCAATGTGGGATTCCCCTATGTATGCCCGGCTCCCGCCATAGCCGCGACTGCTTCGAGCACCACATGCGACTTGACCCGGTCGCGCTTGGCAACATGAAGCGGGTCCGCACGGGATAAACACGCCCCACTGCTGCGCCCCCGCTATCTATTACCCTTCCCGCCTCCACTGTTGGGCGGGCGTGGTCATACCATACCTTATGATAGGGATGGTCGCTCGATCTGTAGCCGAAGTCGGTGGTGCAGACGATACTGAGCTTTGGCGTGTCTGCCGCTACTTCAGATATTCACTGAGTGTACATAGCGGTATTTAACAGAAAAAGTACTGATTATGAAAACGCGTAATCATACAGGCCGGTGTATGATATATCAGATCATACACATATCCCCGAGGCACTAGCACCAGCTGACCGGCTTAGGGTTGTTTCATATGCACGACCTCACGTGGAGAAAAATTGATGTAGAGATAATCACGTGCGTGCATACAAGACGCCACGTGGCCGGTATTCGAGTAAAAATTGCAATGAAGAGATACTACTTTATACAGCGAGAAAATGATATTGAGATGCGAGATGCAAATATGCGACATATACAGGTACAGGTAGCAACCAGCCCGGCGGCGCGCGAACTAGCGATGTGTTGCGGCCGGTGTCTAGTAGGCACGACCGACAAAACATGTAGAGCATATATAAACATATGTATAGAATAGAAAATATTCGGTATTTTGTCATGCGACGTAAGTGGGCTGTAGGAGGTCGCTGGCTTCCGGGGTTTTGAGCGATCACGCGACGACATGCCCGCCGCCGGGCTACCAGC
Source organism: Tetraselmis chui (assembly GCA_026401115.1). NCBI lineage: Eukaryota > Viridiplantae > Chlorophyta > Chlorodendrophyceae > Chlorodendrales > Chlorodendraceae > Tetraselmis > Tetraselmis chui. The sequence continues at coordinate 123,944 of JAPMLY010000780.1, forward strand.
GACGCTCCCATGCCTTCGATGATACCGCGCCTCGTGTGGAGAAAAAGGTGGTGAAGAAGCAACACGTTTGGGGGGAGTCGGGGCCTTCGGGCTTCGAGGACTTCCGGAGTCCGCCATCGTTGGCCCGGTCTGTGATCTTGGCGGAGAGTGATCTTGGCCCATCTGTGAAGGGACAAAGCGATGATGTAGGCGGGAGCGCATTGTGTAGTCGGGAGAAATAGCGATCATGATCATGTCTCGACATCTGTTATCTCGCATGGCGGCATTTTGGATCCAAAATGCCGCCATGCGAGAAAGCGGCAGTATAGCGCGAACTACTATTCCTTTTCTCGACATCGTTTTCTCGACAAGCGTTGACCGCGAGGGTGACAAAAATGAAATCGCGACGTGGCAATGTACACGCGTGGCATGCCAGTACGTTTTGATACGTTTTAATACATGTGCCGCTGTATCTCCACATCAAGTCGTGCATATGAAACAACCCTTAGGTGATCCGCTACCTCGCAGCGGCTAGAGCAAGCCGCGTGTCGTGGAGCTTAGCGACATTTTTTTTTCATACTGTATCCAACAAAAAATACGTATAAAAAAAAACTTGGATACGTGTATGTTTAGACGGTATCGTTACTGCCAATGGAGAGGTTGGGATTAGTGGTTCACGGTCTAGCCCCTTGCTACCGTACGTAAGTCCACTAGGCAATAGGCATAAGCAGGGGGGGCCCATAGACAGCAACCGGTTAAATCTGGTATTGTTGTAAACAATTTCATTTCACAAAGCAGAAAAAGTAATAGATTAAGAATATGATGAGTAAAATAGAATATAATATAGAAAAGACAAAAGTAATTTTTACCACCCCGGATGACGGCTTATTGCTTGCTTCCCGGCTCTCCTACAATTGGGTGGTACTCGGATGTCGTCAGTAAGAGGGGAGCGTGTACTTGACTAGCTTATGTTTAGCTCTTGTGTCTTGACTCTTGTGTAAGAGTGTAGATGAGGATGGCCCGTCGACCCTCTCGAACGCCGATCGGCCTAGGCCGGTCGACACCCCAGGTCGGTGGGAGCGGACCGTGCATCGTGAAGGTCGAGCAGCAGTTTCATTTTTCAATTCTTGAAAACTGGATTTCATTTCAGGTATGTACTACTTGATTACAAAATTATATATGCTTAGGCGGGGAACAATGGCAATGGGGTACTGCGGTTGATTATAGTTTTAACCTCCAAGGAATGTCGCGACACATAGCAGATTGGTGTGTCAATAGGTGTACCTGGTCGAAGAGTACCCGGCCCAATCGTTCTCCTAAGTGTCCTAGATGGTAGATGTGGAAGGTGGGGGTTCATCTTGGGCCGTCACACGCCTAGATACCAAGATCGGACTCTCCGGGTTTAGGGCCCGCAACCTTTCGTGTACTAGCTATGCGTGCGCTTTACCGGCGCACCGGAAAGACGGGATGTCTCGTAGTGGCTTCTCGCCACTAATTTCTACTCACGACATTTCCACGCCCCCCCCCCCCCCCCCCCCCCCCCCCCCCCCTGGACTCTCCACGGACAGTGGTCCGGCTCGGAAACCAATGTGGAAAGTGGCTTTTCATCTTGGGCCGTCACACGCCTAAATACCATGATCGAACTCACCGGGTTTAGAACCCGCAACCTTTCGTGTACTAGGCGTGCGCTTTACCGGCGAACCGGAAAAGACGGCATGTCTCGTAGTGGCTTCTCACCACTAATTTATACTCTCGACGTAGAGAATTTATGGCCGTTAGACAACATTCGGTCCAGTTTGCCGATACTTCTAATGCAATTTCAACTTGAATTTCACATGTGATCCGGGGATGTATGCCGCGATGCGCAGCGCTCCATCAAGCGTTGTGTGTGTCGATATGCCTTCGGCTCGGGACGATGGAACACAGCGAATGAAAGTCGATTACATCGCTTTGGGTAGCGAATCTATTTGTTACCCATGCCGGTTGTCACACACTCAAGACATGCGGATGAAAGGGACACTTGGGCTAACCGACCCGAAAACGAGGGTGGAAGTCGACTCGTATGTGCTGCTCCGTGACCAACGGCGTGCGTCCGTGAACGTGCTAAATGGCATCTTAAGGCGATGTAGCGGATGTTATTTCACGCGCCAAAAAATTGTCGCGAATTACTCAAGCATGCCGCCATCCGTGAAGGGCGCCCCCCCTCCCTTTGCCGCTCTTTCAAGTGCTCAACGACGTCTCAACGTGCCATCGCTTTAATAAACTAGCAACATTTAGTACAACGAAAGCAATGAATGAAACCACCAATAGATCGAGTAAGGGAGGAATAGCGGGTAATATAGGTACCAATTGTTTTATTAAAAAGCGATCTATCGCTAGTGTGACGAGTACAGTCCTGCAACAGTACATTGCAGGACATTGTACAGGTACTCGTTACGGATTCCAATTCGTGCTTTTCCACAGGATGGACGTGTACTCGTGGGTACGTCGCTACTGCAATATTGTAATGGTGCTGATGCTACAGTACGACCAGTACCTCCCGGTACGTACAGATATGCAAAATTAATCTAACCAGCCAGATGACGCGCCAGAACGAGCTCTTCCATGCAGAAGGAGCCGCGTCGTGAAACCCAATGCTAGGCAGGCCGTGTCTCGAGGACAGATGACGACGGTTGAGCAGCACCAACGCCTGACACGTAAGCGAAGCTTGCAGGCGTAACTAGTTTGGGCTGAAACCTATTTAAGCCCAGTGCAGTAGAGGGAGGTGACATAACCTTTTAACAATTCCTTTGTTCACTTACAACATCTACTGCCTAAGTACAGCAGTGAAACATCTCTCATCTTTTGCCTCTCGACAACATCATTTTGCCATCTTGCAACAACAAAACTAGACAGACTAGAACAGATTTGTGCTAGCGTTTAGCTTTCATAGGCTAACCGCCACACTGGTTTCGGAGCTCTTTGGTCGACGCACGCTTTCGTTGCTCGTTGATCTGCTCGACGTTGTTTGCTTGAATTGAGATGGCTTCTCTTGGAGCTGGACATTACGTGGTTTTAGTAATTCACGTCGGAGGAACTAAATCGTCGGACTTGAAGTTGGTGTTTCAGCGTGAGCCTCGTTCTAGTAAAACTTGGTTCCCAGCTAGCTCTGTCTTACCTAACGAAGAGCCTGTCGACACTGCTATTCGCGAGTTACACGAGGAGACCGGTCTTGTTTTGACATCGGATGATTTGACGTTGTTGAGTGGTGAACATGTTAACGTTACAATACCTCAAGGACGACAGCTTGTTTACGTGTACTCGGCTTCTATTCCTGTCCTGTTTGCTACGAACAGCTTACGTACACCTGCTCAGGTCGAGCAGGCTGTTTTGGAACAGTCGACAGTTAATCCGGATGGCACTTACGTCGTCCCGGAATCCATCAACATTGACGGTCTGACACTTACGCCTGCACAGAATGGGTTACTTCGTGCTAAGAAGCACAAGAGTGAATTACTTCACTTCGGTTACGTGGCTCAGTGGGAATCTTTTTATCGAGCAATTACACAACATGTTCCAGTCATGCAAGACGACACGTCTATCCCGAGACAGTTCCACATGTACCCCCGGTTTACGACGGTCGACTCTGGTTCTGTTTGGCTGCTGATTCGTGGACACATCAACCGACTGACTGGAGAAGGACCTACTGTCTATTTGCGCGTGGAAGGGGTCACATGTGACCCCTCCCATTCGGTTTGCGCCATCATCTACAATCACACGAAAAAAAGCTGATAATTCATTCATTCTAGAATATGTTGCTCCTCTAGGCTAGTTGTGTCCATTTCAATAAACTCAGACCAAATATTAAAAGTTTTGATGTCTTGCAAGTGACATGTATACGGGCGGGGGGGGTGTAAGCTGCAAGAGTGGATGAAAAATAATGGTTTTGGGGGGGATACTACGGAAATTACTGTAGCTTCGTCATATCCGGCATCAAAATTACGCAGAAATAGATGGATACTATCATTTAAACATTATTCTACGGCATGCGGCAAAATTTCGCCGTTCTAGCACATTCTAGGGGGGGCATCGTAAGGGGTCACATGTGACCTCTTTCATTTTTTTGTGTTGGGGGCTCGTAAATACATGATAATGTCCAAAAAAACGGCCAATCTTGACATCGACATATGCACATGGTATATATGATATATACATGCTTGTTTGGCATCATAATTTTAAATGAAGGGCGACATTAGGGCAAACCCTAATATACTAAACCCTAAACCCTAATCTATACCACCCATGGGTACCTCGAACATCGAATCAGATGGCCACTGCCACAGCCTCCGCGCATGGAACATCGTACAAGTAGAATTATGCGCGCATGGCAAGTATTGGAAAAATGGCGGTGCGCCGAGGTTGAAGTACATGAAACCCCCCGACCACGTCATGTTCCGACGCTTAGTACTTTGCTATATTAGCAAAAATTTCAACAATTGTTTTTGCACAGGGTCAAGATGGTCTTGTAGACGAAATGTTTGAGGTAGCTCCCAACATCATGCCAATGAACACATTAAAAAAATGTTATCTAAAAGGGGTCACATGTGACCTTTTACATGTGTAAGGGGTCACATGTGACCCCTTGCACAAATAGACACTACAGATTTACGAGTGGGAAAGCCGATGCCTACCCACAACTTGGCTGGACTAACAGTGACTCTTACGGAGACTCAGCGTAAGGCTGCTATTACTTCACCGTACCAGGATGGTCGAGTGCCTTATGTACTGGAGGATTGGCTTGAAGCACAGCCTCAGCGTTTTATAATGCTTGGAATTACAGCTGACTCGTACGATGCAGTGTTCTGGGTTACTTCACAGTTTTCTGGACACCTAGCTGGGTGGTGGTTGAACCGGAAAAATCAGCCTCCAATTCCATCTACGTACAACGAGCTTGTTGAGGAGTTACGCAAGTCGACGTTTCTTCCGAACATTCAGGACGACGCAATTAACTCTTTGCTAAACTTTACGCAGAGCAATACGATGAGTTACGCGATTTTCACTAAACAGTACAACGACTACTTACGTCGGTCTCGTCAACACCTGACAGCTGAGGTACAGTGCGTACGCTTCATTAATGGCCTAGCGAACGATGCGCTCAAGAAACTGGCTAAGTCACACCGAGCTCAACTAGGATACCAGACTACGCTAGTGGAGCTGCAAAACTTTTTGAATAACGTCGTGACAGATTCGCCGGAACTAGGCAATGCGAGGTCTGCTGCTGGACCATCTACCCAGCCTACACGCAAGCGCAACCTTGATGACCCTCTCGAGGAGGCCTCTAACGTCTGGAAACGTAACAAAGGTGGCCGAGGACGTGGCCGCGGACGTAGACGTGGAGGTGGCAACAATGGTGGACGTGGTCAGACATCTGGTCGTGAAGATTTTAATTCGCTTGCAAACGCGATGACAGCTGAGGAGCGCAAGCGACACATGGACGAGGGACTCTGCTTCAAGTGCCACAAGAAGGGACACCGTTTGTTCCAATGCCCGGAGTTCAAAGGCAAGGCATCGATGCAACCTAAGAAGCAATGATGGTGGCAAGGCTGTTCTACAAATGAACTGGAGCAGCCGGCTACATCTACTGTTCATTCTGAGACACTGTTAGCGACAGAGGTCGTCGATACACCTTCGACATCTCCATCGACTATAGTTGCGACACCTGTAACGCAAGTAGCAGGACGTCGTCGTCAGACTAAGCAGAGACAGAGTCGTAAACCTGTAACCAGACGTTCAGTTGATTGGAAACTGGTTGACTCAGTCTTTGACCCTCTGCATGCACGATTCAACTTCACGTTGGAGGGATGTGCTGATGATGAAGGTCTTAACTCGCACGGTGACTTACCTCACTGTTCGCCGAGTGACTCGATTCTAGACAGAGACTTAACAGGAGAACGGGTGTTCATCAACCCACCCTGGGAGTTAGCTGAGCAGATAGCGCAACATTTTGAGGATTGTCGTCGAACATCTCCGACATCTACGATGGCTGTATTTGTACTACCGAAGTGGGCGAAATTTACTCAGGTGACTAAGCACTGGAAACTTTATCAAGAATTCCCAGCAAGGACACAGCTTTTTACACGTCAGTCACTGGAGAACCCAGCGCAACAGGAGGTGGTTGCTCCAGCCCCTTGGCATGTACAGCTGTGGTTAGTCGACGCAGATTGTGCGTTTAACGACTCTTCAGAACCTACATCACCTGATCAACCCGACTCGGTACCTGTACCAACAGACGACTCGGAACAGTCCATCGCTACGCTGCAACAATTTTCTTCGCCAGCTACAGCACTACTGACTGACCTCACGGAAGCTCGCCCGTTAATTCGAACTGAGCTGACTGTGAAAACTCCTGATGGCGGACACCACATTTCTGGATTAGTGGACTGCGCAGCGACGCTTGACTTCGTATCAGAGGACTTTGTACGACGCTTTGCTTTACAGACTCGGAAGTCTGCAAGTAAGACTCCAGTTCGACTCGCTAACGGACAACGAGTGACTTCTACTACAGTCTGTGACGTCACTTTTGAGCTGGCTCGACACGAGTTTCAACGGACTTTTTACGTTCTACGAGATTTACGCACAGCTGATTTAATCCTCGGTTTACCATGGCTTGATGACGAACATGCCTCTTTACAATTTGGTACAACCAGAATTTTTACACTGATGGACGGTACAGCTGTGGAGACTACACTTGAAGAACGACGCCCTGAGTGTCTACTCCTGTCGTCTACGAAAGTTCAGAAGCTTATGCGCAAGACGCGCCGCAGCAGGGGACGTCATGCTGATTTTTACGTCATTGAACTTACATCAGCAGTGGAACAACAGACAGACTTCCACACTGGAGAGGAGCTAACAGCGGAACAACGTAACAACTTCCGGTCGTTACTTTTTGAAGACTTCCCGGAGTTACTGCAACCTGTCGACTCTCCACCTGTAAGCCGACAGTGGGATCATCCCATTGAAACAACTGGCCCAATGCGACGTCAACGTCTGAACCGACTGTCACCAGCAGAGCGTGCTGAGCTTAATCGACAGCTCAAAGACGCAGTGGAAGCTGGTTTGATACGCCCTAGCTATAGTGAGTTTGGCTCGCCAATTCTTTTTGTGCGAAAAGCTGATGGCTCGCTACGTCTGTGCATTGACTACCGTGGCCTTAACGAGGTTACGCGTAAGGACGCCTACCCACTTCCGAGAGTGGATGACACACTGGACGAACTTAAGGACGCGAATTTTTACACACACCTCGACCTCGCTTCTGGATTCTGGCAAGTTCGAGTGCGTGATCAGGACGTTCACAAGACGGCTTTTCAAACCCCTGATGGCTTAATGGAATGGGTCGCCATGCCGTTTGGACTGTGCAACGCACCAGCTACATTTCAGAGGATGATGAACGACATTCTTCGCGACTTTTTACATAAGTTCGTGACAGTCTACCTCGATGACGTCTGTATCTACAGTCGAACTCTGGAGGAACACCTGGAGCACCTACGTCTAGTGCTACAGCGATTCAAGGAGGAAGGGCTGAAATTACGCCTTAAGAAATGCTTCTTCGGATTGCAAGAAATGGAGTATCTGGGCTACACTGTGTCAGCCGGGAAAATTTCGGTTTCCACAAAGAAAGTCGAGGCCGTTGCAGACTGGCCAGTGCCCAAGACGCAGAAGGAGGTTCGCAGTTTCGTACAATTCTGCAACTTCTATGCGAGATTTATACACCATTTTAGCGACCTTACGGCTCCATTGACGGACTTACTGCGGAAGTCCCAGCCACAGAAGGTTACGCTGACGCCTGCCTGTTTGGAAGCCTTCGAGACTCTCAAGTTACGGCTCATTTCCGCGCCATGCCTGATCCTTCCGGAGGTCAGCTCGGACGCGACGTTCACCGTGGCTACAGATGCTTCAACAGTGGGGATTGCAGCAGTCCTGTTGCAAGACCAAGGGGGCGGTCTTCAACCAGTCTCTTACTGGGCGCGTAAGCTGAATCCAGCTGAGCGTGGTAACACTTACTCTGCGTACGACTTAGAAGCTTTGGCCGTATGCGAAGCTGTCAAGCATTGGAGGTGCTATCTTGAAGGCTGTTCTAAGTTCCTTGTCGTAACAGACCACGACACACTGCGACATCTGCTCAGGCAACCGAACAACAGGCTGAACAAGCGGCAAGCAAGATACCTGCGGGATTTGCAACCGTTTGTGGGCTCGATGACACTTGCATATCGCAAGGGAGCTCTGAACGAAGCCGACCCGTTAAGCCGGCGTCCAGACTTCGTACCTCAGGCCACAGTACCCTTATTTTGGGATGGCGAGGTTCCGTCAGATCGAGAATTACGACGGAAGTCCCAGCTGCTGTTTGAAGACGCACAGTTAAATTTACTGACTGTTGACGCGTTGCAGCTGAGCCCTGAGTTCGCTGATCTCATTCGCGAGGGGTTCTCACAAGATTCGTTTTATGGGGACGATGGTGAGTGGACAAGAGACAGCCGGATAGAAGCCAGAGATGGGTACTTTTGGCGTCTCAATCGCCTCTGTATTCCACAGAACTCTGAGCTCCGACTGAGATTGATCACAGAGCTGCACGAAAGTTCGTCAGCTGGTCACAGAGGAGTTGCTAGCACTCTTGCTAAAGCACTCGACAGATTCTGGTGGAAACGAATTCGCCAAGATGTGAAAGATTTTTGTGAACGCTGCGTCGTGTGCCGACGAGCGAAGATTCGACCACAGATGGCTGCGACTCTTTACCCATTACCTGTTCCACCCAGACCGTGGCACACAGTTGGTCTTGACTACCTGACACACTTGCCTGAGAGCAACGGCTTTAACAGTGTGCTGATTGTGGTAGACCATCTAACTCGAATGGCCCATTTTCTGCCATGTACAGAGTCAATTACTGCCGAAGAAACTGCAACTTTGTTTTTACAGGGAGTCTACCGCTTTCATGGACTGCCCCGTGTGCTGATCAGCGACCGTGACCCGAAATTTGTCAGCGCTTTCTGGCAGACACTCTGGAGACGCCTTGGAACGCGTCTGAACATGTCTACCAGCCGACACCCAGAAACAGACGGACTGACAGAGCGCGTGAACAGCACGTTTCAGCAGCTTCTTCGTTGCTTCTGTTGCTATGATGGCTCTGACTGGTCGACACTTTTACCGCAAGTGGAGTTTGCGTACAACGCTTCGCGTGCACTCGGAATTGAGCACACACCGTTCGAGGCTAACTTTGGTTTTTCTCCTGAGGAGCCTCCTGACCTGCTCTTCAGCATGCGACCATCGATTCCAATTTCGCAAGACGCAACAGAACGGTTGAGATTGTTACAGGAAGTGCACAGCCTGGTACGCTCTGTGTTACAGCTACATAAGGACGAGATGCAGGCAAGCACAGAACCGTCTACAGCGCCACACTTCGCTAAGGGAGACAAGGTGTCAGTCGTCACAGCAAATCTTTTTCTCAGAGGACAACCGAACAGGAAACTCAGAGACAGACAGCTCGGCCCTTTTTCAGTGGAGGAGCAGATTGGAAAACACAGTTACAGATTGAAACTACCAGCGACAGTACGCTTACATCCTGTGTTCCATGTTAACAATTTACGACCCTGCTCTACCGCTCCGCTACGACCAGCTGTCCCGGTGACTGTACCTGAAGGAGACGACGAGGAGTTCGACGTTTCACACATCTCTGCTGTGTGCATCAAGTCGCTACCTGGGCGACGAGGCAAATATCTGCTCTTCATGACGCACTTCAGTGATGACGACATTCCACCTGTCTGGCACCGGTTGAACGAGGTGCATCGAACAATTGCGTTACAAGAATTCTTGGAGACGCCCCAATGGCGCAAGTTCGCCAAGACTCAGGCGTACATGACTTCATGCACGCTCACCCAGCGCGCATTCCTGAGTCCCAGTAACTGCTTCAGTAAAGGAGCCAAGAACCACGGAGGTCTGCCTCGCGGCGGCCTCATTGATCTGTCAAGAGGGGGAGGGTACGAGTGTGACGAGTACAGTCCTGCAACAGTACATTGCAGGACATTGTACAGGTACTCGTTACGGATACCAATTCGTGCTTTTCCACAGGACGGACGTATACTCGTGGGTACGTCGCTACTGCAATATTGTAATGGTGCTGATGCTACAGTACGACCAGTACCTCCCGGTACGTACAGATATGCATAATTAATCTAACCAGCCAGATGACGCGCCAGAACGAGCTCTTCCAATGCAGAAGGAGCCGCGTCGTGAAACCCAATGCTAGGCAGGCCGTGTCTCGAGGACAGATGACGACGGTTGAGCAGCACCAACGCCTGACACGTAAGCGAAGCTTGCAGGCGTAACTAGTCTGGGCTGAAACCTATTTAAGCCCAGTGCAGTAGAGGGAGGTGACAGAACCTTTTAACAATTCCTTTGTTCACTTACAACATCTACTGCCTAAGTACAGCAGTGAAACATCTTTTGCCTCTCGACAACATCATTTCTAGCTCGTACTCGTAGTATTGTCTCCCTTCTCTTCGACCGCTGCACGTGTTCACCACGCTCCACGTCCTATCTCATGGCAGGATTTCATGGGTTGAAGTTACATGGAGTAAATATGGTGTGGCGTTCCGCCGGGGTCACGCAACGTCCAAGGGACCACGTAAGTTGCTCCCTCACCGAACCAACAAGACAACGGTATCGCTGTTGATCGTGCTATTGCATCGGAAAAAGATTGGGGCCAATCGCCAAGCGTTTGTAACTTCGAACTAGTCCCAACAGTCAACATGGCGGGAGGGGGAAGGATAGATGACATTTAGTGTTACTCGAGATAATGACGACCAACCCACATGTCGCAACCTAATTAAGAAGGCGTGTTGCTACGCCTAGAAATCGAAATTTTCTAGCGCTTCATTCCAGTGCGGAGTAGATCACTAGTTTGTACTTGCTTACTTCCACTACAGGCAGAAAATCCCCGTTTAATTTTTCCTCCATTTTTCCTTTTGGTGGTTTCCACTACTTTTTCTTGTAACAATTACATACATCGCTGGCGTTACAATCATCAAAATTAAAATTCATCACCCGCTCCAGTCCATTCGCAATGCATGTTCGTTAATGGCGCGTTTCGTGATGAGGGTTACGTATATGATGGGGATGTGCAACGTGAATTCATTCAACATCTTTCTGCAGCTCTTCATGGCACTCTGGGTTCCTATCTCCGCGACGCTTTTGAGGAGGGCAGTGCTAACGCTGTGGCATGCCTTCTTGTTCCTCGGGCTTAGGTTTTTTCCTCTTTTCTTCTTTTATTTGCTTGGTGGCCTTCACTGCTTTTTCTTGTAAGAAATTTCTGTTACGTATATGACGCACTTGCTGATAGCTCCATGTACAGGTACATATACGAAATTTGTGACAAAACGTATATCTCTAAAGTACTCACCTACTTGACCCGCTGTCGCTCCAGGTACATATCATGGTATTTCTTATAAGAAAAAGCAATTTAAACCAGTATGCTTCCGAAGGGAAAAAGGAGGAAAGAGGTACAGGTACCTGTACCACCTACAAATCATTGTAGTAACAAAAATATATATCCAGCATTACTTAGTGTTAGGGCGTGAGGGGTACAGGTAGGTGCCGGGTAGTTAGGGTTTCCCCCCCTGCTTCTCTCGTACCTGTACACAGTTTAAATCCGGTTCTTAGATAACTTTTGCCGCCATCCGTGAAAGATGAGATTTTAAGCATTACTTAGTGTTCATCTTCGTCGTCAGAGCTGGACCGTGGCGGCAATATATTTTTACAAGAAAAAGCAGTAAAGGCAAAAAGGAGCAAAGAGGACAAAACCGGCAGTATATGTAATGTCAGTGTCAGGTTTTTTCTTCCTTTCTTTCTTTTTCTTGCTTGGTGGCCTCCACTGCTTTTTCTTGTAAGAAATTTGTAATGTCAGTGACAAGTAGTTTAGCGGTTTGGTAAATGTACCCGGGAGCTCTGCCCATACCTAACTTACCTAAGTTAGGTACCCATACCTAACATACCTAAGTTTGGCAAGTGGGCTAGCGACCGTGCAAAAGCGCAGTAACGTGCTTATCTCTGAGTGCTACGGGGACCAATGAAGTGCCTCTTACCTGTACTCATTGGCATCATGCCATACCCGTACTTATATTGTTTTAGGATTGGGCCAGAGGTAGTTGCGCCGCGTGCTTGTTGGGCGAGTCGCTAAAAGACAAAATAAAAATATTTACAATTACTACCACTCGCATGCGAGTCGCTGAATGATTGCTACCGGTACGGATGAAGTGGTTTCCAATGCTTTTTTTGTAGGTTATTGATCGTATCAAATCACGGACTGACGCTCCGAAACCAATGTGGTGGTTTGCCTTTGAAAGCTAACTGCTAACACAACCCAATGCTTTTGTTGCCGCTTGTCACTGCAGATGGGAATGTCTGTGGAACGATATCGAATTATAGGCCTGACAGTTTAGTGCTTAACTTCAATATAATATAACTAAACAATGAATGTGTAAATGTGTGTGTCACCTCCCTCCACCGCACTAGGCTTAAACAATTCTCGCCTAGCTTGCTCCCGCATGGTCTTGCTTGGTTCATGTCCCTTGCTTGGGGGTTCTCGTAAACTTGTCTCCCTCTTGTCTAACTCGGGAAATCATACCATAGCGTCATGTAGCAAGATAGATTAACTGCGCGTATTGCACGTACCGGGAGGTACTGGTAATACAATAACATTATAGATTGTCTCAAAGCTATAGCAATGGCGACGTAAACCCCAAGTACGTGCTTCCGATGGAAAGATACGGATTAAATTGGCAACGAGTATCTAAGCAATGTCATGTAATGTAATGATATATGACAGTACTCGTCACACTCATACCCTCCCCCACTCGTAGTAGATGTGGAAGTTGGGGCTCATCTGGCATATGTACCGAAATCTTGCCCCTCGCGGGTCTCGAACCCGGGCCTTCGGCACACTAGGCCACAAGCTTCATAACCGACGCAGCCGAAAGGAATGGATGTCGCTTGTTAGTGGCCTTCTTGCCACAAAGTACCAAATCACGAAAATAAATACTACGCCCCCCCCGGGACTCTCCCCGGATAGTTTCCGACTCCGAAACTAATGTGGAAGTTGGGGCTCATCTTGAACCGTGGTTCGCATATGTACCGAAATCTTGCACCTCGCGGGTCTCGAACCCGGGCCCAAGGCACAACAGGCCAAAAGCTTAACCGACGCATCGGAAAAGATGAACGTCTCTTAGTGGTGGTCTTCTTGCCAATAATTACCAATTCACGATATTATCAATTGTTAAAAGATGTTGTTGACGCGCTTCGTTAGGGCGTCAGTTTATGGGTGTCGATTGGAGACATGTGTGACGAGTACTATAATATAATACTACATTACATGACATTACACAAGTACTCGCTACTAAATTGATGTGTACTTTTCCATCGGAAAGACGTACTTGCGGTTACGTCGCCACTACTACAGCCCGATGACAATGTACCGGTTTTACTAGCCGTACCTCCCGGTACGTACATTACGCTCGATTAAGTGTAACATGCTACACGACGCTATTGTATGATTTCCCGAGACATACACACTTCGTCGCCAATCTAATCATATCGTTACGAGAGCCCTAACGCAAAGCACGAGGAGCATGGTAGACCAAACGGGAGCTAGCTAGGCTAGACCTATTCAAGCCTAGTGCAATAGAGGGACGTGATAGTTAATGATTATCATTATAATTACATGCAAATGTTAACAATAAACATGTTTAATATCTCCATATGCACTTCCACCTGCATTGACAACCAACAACAACATTCATTTGTGTCAGCAAAAAAACTACATAGGCAAACGGCCACAATGGATTTGACGCTCTTGATATCGACACGTTTTTGCTATTTCTTCGTTCATTTATCGGTGCTCGTTTGATTCGACATGGCATCCGCTGGTCCCGGCAATTACATGGCAGTTGTATTGCATGTCGGAGGTTCCAATGCCTCAGGTGTCAAACTCCTTTTACACCGTGAATCTCATACATGTAAAGCTTGGTTTCCTGCCGGTATTGTCTTGCCTAACAAGGAAGCTGTCGACGCGGCCGTGCGCGAGTTTTTCAAAAAACTGGCATGACTATGGCCGTCAATGACCTGACCTTGTGGAGTGGCGTAGATGTGCGCGTTCCGTTACATGAAGGCAAGCACCAGCTTGTGTACGTGTACGGCGTAGAGGGTACGGGTGGATCAACGGTAGGTGGAGGGTGTTGGAGCTGTCGGCGGACAGCCGGGAAGCGGCGCCGGGGAAGGGCGCTCGCTGCTCGCCGACTAGCTTGTTGCGGTCGAGCCGACCCAAGGAGGGGGCAGCACGACACCAACAGAGAGGAGGACTGCCGCGACGGGAGGAGCGGCGTGGTCTGGCGGCAGCGATCCTGAGAATCTGCCGCCGCCGGAAAACTCTATGCGGAGGATTTTGCTATAATGCTCGTACCCCCGTGGCTTTTTTGGATCCGGCAATGGTGACCATGCCCTACCCCACCGCTACCCTTTATCGACATGCACACCTAATACTATAGAGTACGAGCCCAGGTGAGCGCTGAGGCTCGCACTCGAAACAATGGTGCTCGACGGACGCGTAATCGGTGGGTGGAGGGTACGGCCGCCCGCTGACTTTCCAAACAAGTACCCAGGTACTACTACACAGAAAAAAGCCTGGGAGATGGCTGGGAGAACTTTTCAGCGCGGCGCCATGAGCGCTAGCTTTACATGTGTGGTAGTCTTGCCCCCCCCCCCCCCCCCCCCCCCCCCCCCCCACTTGCCCTCGAGGTGACGGGGGACCTCGACTAGGAGGAAAGCCGCGACGGGAGGAGCGGCTACGAGATTGGGGCGGGGCTTGCGGGATGCGACGGCGGAATCGACGAGCGACCGCGTGAAGGGGGTTTTTCGCTAGCCTTTCCCCTCCTTTCTCCGGCAAGACCGAAGTCACGCGGGAGCTAGATTAGGCTTGCCCGCCGCCCCTCTCGAACGCCGATCGATCTAGGCCGGTCGGCACCCCGGTTCGGTGGGAGCGGGCCGTGCATCGTGAAGGTCGAGCAGCAGTTTCATTTTGCATTTCTTGCCAAGTAGCTTTGTTGTTTTTGTATATATGTCTTTTTGATTACAAAATTATTTCTGTTGTTACTGCTTAGTAGGCAAAGGGAATGTGACAATTAATGCGGTTGCTTACAGTTTTTCAACCTCCGAGGAACGTCGGCACACATTGCACATAGGTGTGTCGATAGGTGTACATAGTCGAAGAGTACCCGGCCAATCTTTGCTCTTCAGTGTCCAAAATGGCTGAGCAATTGATGGCCGTTATACATCTGCCGGGCCAATTTGATGTAACGCTGTGAATCATTTTCACTTTTATTCAGCCCCATTTTAAAGATGATGAGTATGGATATGTGTGGATGTTAATCCGGTGTTATGTCAATCACATGTGTGGTGAGACGCCAATGGATCACCATGACGTTTTTACCCCCAATTACTATTTTTTCTTGGCTGAGCGTTATTTCAACCGAGACGCAGCGTAAAGCGGCAATTTAGTCGTTTCATATAGTGGTCGTGAGACTCGCAACCTCGAAGATTGACGTGAGACGCAGCCACAACGCTATTCAATGCATGGCATTATTCCCGACTCATGCAACACCTTCATGTGGGTTATTTCTCAAGTTTTTGGACTCCTGAACAACTTGTGGCTCAATTGCATGACGCGAGACTCTCTAGTAGACACTTTCGACAATTTGTTTACAAAGATTCGAAAGATGTAATGCTTTAAAGCAATCGAGACGATCCGAATAATACTTGATTGGACTTACGCGAGGTTCAATGAGTTACACCGACTACACTCAGCAGTTCAAGGACTTTCTCCGGAAATTTCGACAACCTCTTATAGATGATTTCCCGTGTATTCGGTTCATCAATGGTGTGGCTAGTTTTCAGCTTCAAACTCTCGCTAAGTCCCAGCGCTCACATTAGGAGGGTTATAACATTCCATTGGTGGAGTTGCAAACTTTCTAAACGGCCTCGTGACTGATTCACCTCACATGGGACGTGCGAGAATTGCACCAACCCAAGTTGATAGCCCAAAAGGCAGCCGATCCACCGAGAAGCGTCCACTAGACCCTCACGATGCTGAAGGAGGCAAGCGTTTTCGTGGCGAAGAATTTGGTCAATGTTGTGGACGTGGCAATTGAGGGAGAAAGGGCTAACCTACTTCAACCTCTTGCCAAGTTGTTTCTAATGCCATCGTTGGAGCTCTTACCCCTACTAAGGAGTTGCATCGTCGCCGAGAGGAGGGTCTCTGCTTCAAGTGCCACAAGAAGAAACATCGTGAAGAAACATCTAGAATAACAACTTGTCGGGCACTTTGGCGAAGACGGCGCATTCGAAGACGCGGAACTTCGACGCGTCAGGCGCCGATGACGTAAGGAGAGTGAGGGGAATGCCACCGGTGAGACCGACTGAGCGGTTGTAAGTGCGGTTGCGAAGGTACACAACCGTGCTGACAGCGCACGACCACATGGAATTGGGGACGGCCATATCGTGGAGCATCGTAGAGGCATGTTCCCGGAGGGTGCGCCAGAGTCGTTCAACTTTGCCGAGCATGTGATGAGCATAGGGGGCAGAAAATTGCACACCGACGCCTAGGCGAGCGCACATCTGGCGTGTCACAGTAGCCTCAAAGACAAAGTCCGAGTCGAATTGTAGGACCGGTGGGAGTGCACATGAATGAGAGTGATGGTGTGTATGCAAGTGTCCGATGTCCAACATGATGGTTTCCACCCCAGAGCAGGCGTCGTCTTTGGTCTTAAGGAGCCTCACCCACATGTAATGTGTGTGGTGGTCGATGACGAGCAGGCAGTAGCGGAGAGCATGTGGGGAGGGGACATTCACTGGACCCAAAAGGCCATACGACACTTTGACAAGTGGACGGGATGGCTTAGCGCAAGCAGTCGTGTTGCGTGGTGCAACATTGGCCTTGTGGAGTAAGCATGAATCGCAATAAACATTTTTTACATAGTTGGCTTATGCATGGCTAGTTGGGACACCGTGGGTGTGCTGGCATGTAGGCTTTGCATATTAAGGTGTCCAAACCGGCGGTCCCAAAGTACGGGATCGCACTGAGCAGTGAGGGCAGCACATGAACCGTGGTAGCGCGCGTTTTCCTGTGAGGGGCTTGAGGGTAGCTCTTGGTGGTGGGGCAGGAGGTAGAGGCCGTTGCCAGACGGCTCTAACACACCCATTCATGTGGGCACCACGAGAAGGCCAACGTCAGAGTGAGTAGAGAAAAGAAATTCACAGCCACTGTGGGATTGCATCCAATTGCCACTAAGGCGGCGGTCGATGCGCTGAGCAGAGCGAGAGGACATGTCAGGGGTGTGCAATGCATGGACCGTGCGGTGGACGATCTCGCCAAATACCAGCCGAATAGAAACCCGCACTGAGCCAATGCTCTTAAAGTCGACGCCGACCCCACCCACGAGAGAGGGAGCGGAGGTAGAGGTGAACGTAGTGAAGTCACCCCGACACGCCATCAAGTTGATCAAGCAGGCCGAATAAACCACCCAAGACTGTGAGAGGTCACGACCCGGCGTGAGGGAAGATGAGAAGGCGACAAAGCTAAATGGGACACTCACCTCGGTGTCATCGTATTCATCTGTGCAGTCCTCGAGTGTGGGCAAACTATCAGTGTCGTCAGCGATGACGTCGGTCAGCAGGGCTGCGTGCGCAGAGGCATAGCCACTTATGGATGATCATCTTGCGTTTGGCAAGGTTCCACCTCAAGAGGGCGTCATCTGGGACAATGCATGAGGACACTATGTGGTCCATGCTACCACATGCGTTGCACTTGTTGGGGAGGCCACGACCACCACGAGGGCCACGGGGGTGTTTGAGGTGCTACTTTGGTTAGGCTAAGTGGGCAACCTTAAGCTAGTAGTAGAACCAAGTTTCTGGATCTAATTATACATCGTAGAGAGAACTAATAAGATTGTCTTAGGAACAAGGTTTCTTACAATATGGGTGTGGCGTAATTTTGCTTTGTACCTGTCTCGGTCTCTCCCCATGGTCGATAAGTCCCCGTCCCAAATATCCACGCCTCAGGTGTTGTAGAAACATCCTTAGAACCTGTAGCTTGTGTTGCTAGCTATCTAAAACCAAACTTTTACTGGCGATACATATTTTAGAGATTATATGTACCGTCTTATCTTAACTTATCGCACAAGCTCTTAGAACTATCTAGAGAAGAACTATCTAGAAGAGATAATGCTAGTAACCGCACTCTGTAATGTGCGGGGAAAATACGGCGATACACTGGTACCGCCGTGATGACAATAAAAGCGTCACTGAATATCGCTAAGATAAAGATACTATTTAGAGGAAATAAATAATGTCAGATACTAGCACCAAGATAAATGGGCTAGGATATGACACTGGTGTCCTCGACCGCTTTGCGAGCCGCGACCGGCAGCGACAAACGCGGAGATGAGAGAGGGTGATGTGTCGGGGGCTGGCGCGCCCGGAGCACTAGCTTCCTCGTCCATGTTGTGTGCCACGTGGAGGATGCTGGCCATCACCTCATCAGCAGACAACAGGTAGTCGGTGTCAAAGGCGCTAATGACACATTGCTTGGCCTGACCGAAAGGGCCGGTGATGGATGTGCCACGCAACATGAGGAGGCCGAGGTTGTGGGAGTGGATGGCCGCGGAACCATCAACCATCTGACATGTTTCATTGTTGTCATCGAACGTCTGCCTCATGAAGTGGACATAGTCACTGAGGGACTGACTAGGGCGCTGTCTGAGCATAAGGTTGTCTAGCAAAGACAGAGAGCGAGCAAAGGACCGGCAGTCTAGGCGTTCACACATGATATCCCACGCGGCCGTGGCGCAGTCGGGACGTGCGGGTGAGACACACTTCATTGCCCGGTCACCGCGTTGATTGGTGCAGGCAGCATGAAGCAGCAATGTGTAGGCGTAGTGTTGTACTTGCTCATCCAGCCAGACGCCCGACTCGCGGATGGCCAGCTGGGGGATGAGGTACGTTGCCTTGAGGGAGAGAAAGTTCATGAAGTTCCGCTTCCAATGCTTGAAGTTCGTGGTTGGCCCTATGGTAGGGACCGACACCTTAGTGGACCGGTTGAGGGCGTCCTTATCAAAACCGGTTGCTTCATGGGCCGCGAGGCCAATGACCACCGGATCAATGGTGGGGCGACGGCCGCCACGGCTGGTGTAAGCACCACGCTGGGCATGAGGGGTATGCCGGCCATGGAAGGGAGGAGGTGGGCCACCTCGAAAGGGAGCGTTGCCGGGCATTGCAGTCGGCGGGCCGTACGGGTGCGGGTGGCCACGGGAGGTGGGGACGTGATGCGGCGGCGCCTCCGGGAAGAGAGGTCCTTGGGTTGGAAGGGCATATCCGGCAGGAGCGTATGGTGGAGGTGGTTGGAGCACGTCCACGGGCTGCTCGTGACGCGAGGGTTCGCGGTGCGTATCGTGACGGCGTTGCGTGACGGGGGGGGGGGGTCGGCAACAACAACTGCAGCGGCAACCGCAACGTTGTCCGTATGCGCGTCCAGACAAGCATTAATGAGCGCCATTTGCTCAAGGACTAGTACGAGCGTATCATGAGCAAGAGCGAGCGAACTCTGCTGAGAGTTGGGGTCAGGGGAATTAGCATGCGTGACAGGAGGAGAGTCGGCCAAACGAGTTTTAGGTGTCATCGCGGCAGACGAGAGAACGAACATAACGATAGGCATCGGTAAGAACCGTTAGCCGGACTTGTGCCAAGCAACGGTTTCAAAGTGACGGCCTAATGCCCGCCGACCCCTCGGCATGTTGCCCCGGGGTATCTCAAAGTACCTTTCTGTATCCTCCACCCAGTGTGGGGCACAAGTCGAGGCCACGGCCAAGTCATGTGGAGCGTTGCGGTGGCGCATGAGTCGCTAAGAGTATATATATATATATATATATATATATATATATATATATATATATATATATATATATATATATATATATATATATATATACGTATAAGAGTAAACTAGGGCTGTCGTGCACCCTCTGTATGCGTATTCACCCGATAGTGCGCCCCTCCCTTCTCCACTTTGGACATGTGTGCACCATGTCCACACATGACGAGTACGTCGGTGTGGGTGGCTAGCTGTCGTCCTCGAGCAACTAACTCAAGTGGGGTGGAGGTGGGGTTTAAAGCGTAGTTTATAATGGCGATACCGCCGACTACAAGGTGAAAGTACTACGTTTCTATGTATATATAAGCTTGCCTTCTGCGGGAGAGGTGGTGATCGCAGCTCGCCGAACCATGTTGTCGCGCGTGAGTGACGTGAGGCGGGGGCCTATAACTTTTTAAACCGTGCACACACGATTAGTATTGAAGGTAACTAACGCACACGTAACTACAATCACAGTCACGCAAAAAGGACAGTCACAAAGACAACCAAAATTTGAAATTGAAATTGTTTACAACATGTACCGTATGCGCCGGTTTACAACAATTACCGTATGCACCGGTTGCTGTCTCTGGGCCCTCCCAACTATGCCATATAGGAAACTCACAAGTCAAGGCTAGACCGTTAGCCACCTAAATCCAACCCCTCCAAGGGTGGTCGGGGGTCATATTCCCCCCCGGGGAGTGTGCGATGCGAGGTGATGACGGCGTGCAATCGGGGGCTTGCGAAGGTGCAGAGTGCGGGGCCACGGCGTGAGGTCGTGCGGGATTTGATGCGGTAGACAAGGAGGAGATGATGTAGACTTTGAAGAGTGTACGTGTGGAGTTGTGCAAGGATGCGAGACGTGTCGAGTCGTGCTTTGGAGATGAGTTTGTCAGGGGGATCGGTGCGGAGGGTGAGTAGAGAGGTGAGACTTGTGCTGGTGGATGAGTGCGGAGGGCCCGTGCGGCTCATGACGACGGGGAGGATGCCGACTTCGGTACATGGCCAGTGGCTGCGGATGGTATTTGCGAGGGGTGTGTATTTGGCACAAGTCAATTGGGCTGTTTGGGAGAGGTTGTGGTCCGTGCAATACTTCCACTCCTCTATCTGAATCTTTTTAATGGATGAGTATCGGCGACGATCGTTTGTGTGGTGACAGACGAATCGAGGTTCGAGAAGGCGGATAATGTCGGGTTTGTGCGCCGGGGGTCGAAGCGCGAGGGGGGAGAATCTCAGGGGGGAGGATGGCGGGGCACGAGGTTAGGTAGTCGGGCGAGAGACCTTCGTCAACAGCAACAAGGCGGGTGGGCATGTCGGTTGGGTGAGGGGGGTGACAGTCAAGAGGGGTGTGGGTGGGTGTGGGGGATGTGAATGACTTTATGGGTTTGTTGCCGAAGTTTGCAGTGATGGTCTCCCATCGTCCGCCGTTGTGGTGTTCCGGGAGGGGGAGTAGGAGTTGTAGCGCGCTGTTGTGGCGGTCCTTTCTAAGCCCCGACATGGTGGGGCAGTTACCGGCCATGTGGCCGTTGCTAGTGAATTGGCCACACATGGGGCAGCGCAGGGTGGGGTTGTGTGTGAGGAGGCGGGTGTTGTGGGCTCCCCACATGAATTCTTGCTTGTGGGTGAACTGGATGTTGGTGAATGTTGTGTGTTTTTTGTGGTAAGTGAAGTTTGCGCCGTCCTCCGCGGCGCGGGCGAGGAGGGCACCGTGTTTGGATGTTGGTGAGAGGGTGGTGTGAGTGTCTTTGGTGCTGTGGGTGTGAGCGTCAGTATTGAGGTTTGAAAATCTGTAGGGTATGTGTTCCCCTAGGGTTTGTGGAATGAGGGTGTATGGCCAGGTCCATTGGCCTATTGACACGTATGAGCCTGTGGTGTATGTTGTGTCGGGTGGGTGTCCATCTGCAACTTGGTTAGCTAGTGTGTCTGCGAGGTCGTTTCCTAGTGAGTGGTTATGTGATTTAATTTTGCCGAGGTGTGTGCGGATGCTTGTGTTGCAGCGGGTCTTGAGGGTGTGTGTGATTGAAAGGAGCGTGTCGCGGTGGATGTTGTGTCTCGAAGCGGATGGGCAGTTCAGGTAGCCTTGTATGGGGCGGTGGGAGCACGGACTGTCTGTAAGGAGGTGGGTGTGGCCGAGTTGGAGGCCTATGTCTATGCCTGCTAATTCATCGCGATTGATGGTGTGTAAGGGAGGGGTAGAGGTCACCAGAATTTTGATGCGGGTGTCCGAGGCGGGGTGGGTGGCGGCTCCTCCGAGAGGGGAGGAGCCTCCCTTCTTGGAGCCGTCCGTGTATACGAATACCTGCCAATTCCATGCAAGATCTCCTCTGGTGGGGGAGCATGTTAGATTCGAGCGTTCCGGGAGGGGATAAGTAAGGGGTTGGGAGGGGTTGGGGGGGAGATGGTAGATGCATGCCGAGTGGGGGGAGTAGGTGTCGAAGAAGTGTGGAGGTGGGATGGTAATGGTGGAGTTGGGGAGGTGTGTGTTGTATATTGACTCGAGTGTGTTGTGGAAAGCGGTCATGGCTGTGTGTGTGAGGGTAAGGTGGAGAGTGCGAGGGGGTTGGCGACGAGGTAGATATCGACAATCCAGCGTGTGCCGAATGGGGTGGGGGTGGGGATGCTTGTGTATTGGTCGGGGGGTAGGAAGGTGTTTGCGTCGTTGGGAAGGGTGTATCAGAGGTGGTGGGTGTACGGCGATTTCGGGGCATACCCTGATTCGGGCGCCCCGGAATTCGGATTTTCCACACTTTGGCTCGTGAAAACTCCCGAAATCGGCGACACAACACGCGGATTTTATGATCCCAGCATGCTGTCCGTAAACATGGGAGCACGTGGGTGTGTGTTGTAAGTAATACCTTCTAGTTATTAGTTGCAGATAGCTACTGTAAGCTATTCTAGATATGATTAGTACATGTCTAGATCGGACATACCGATAACCTGTTTGTACTGGTACAGAGCTGTCGCTAGGCTTCTGCTCCAACACTTCTGTTGTCCCGACACCACGCCTCGGGCTGGTTGTCTCTGTGACTGTCCCTTTGCGTGATTGTGACTGTAACTACGTATGCGTTAGTTACCTTCCTTACTGATCGTGTGTGCACGGTTTAACAGGTTATGGGCCCCCGCCTCACGTCACTCACGCGCGACAACTTGGTTCGGCGAGCTGCCATCGCCACCTCTCCCGAAGAAGGCAAGTTTTCATAGATACCTAGTACTTTCATCCTGTAGTCGGCGGTATCGCCAGTATAACCAGCGTTTAAAAAACATCCATCCCACCTAAGTCAGCCGCTCGAGGACGCCAGACAGCCACCCACACCGACGCACTCGTCGTGTGTGGACAGGGTGCATACAGGTCCAAGCTGGAGACCGGGGGGGGGGGCGCACTATCGGGTGACTATACATATACAGAGTGCACGACAGCCTTAGATTACTGTTTTAATTAATATATTATCGTAGCGACTCAGCCGCCGCCGCATCGTCCCACCTGCACTGGCCGTGGCCCCGACTTGTGCCCCACACTGGGTGGAGGACACAGAAAAGGTGCTTTGAGACACCCCGGGGCATCAGGCCGAGGGGTCGGCGGGCATCAGGCCGTCTCTCTGCATACCGCTGTTAGGCACACGTCCGGCTAGCGGTTTTTACCGCTGCCTGTTTTTTCGGCTCTTTTCCTTTTCTCGCCCTGTGTCGAAATGGCGCCAAAAACTCGCTCTGTCGACAACCCACCTGATTCGCCTCCTGCTTCCCCTGACCTCGACTCTCCACAGAGCTCTGTCAGTCCCACCCCTGCTACCCTTGCACTCGTCCTGCAACAAATGGCGCTCATAAACGCCCGCCTGGACGCTCAGTCGGCTGCTGCTGCTGCGGCTGTTGCTGCTGGTCCTGTAGCTGCCCCTGCGGACCCCTCTTTCGCTGTGCGTCGTCACGACGCGCAGCTCAACCCCCATCGCGACAACCACTCTCTGAACCTCCTTTCCTCCGACCCCCCAACACACGCATCTCCCTTTCCCGGCACTCGGCTGGACGCGCAGCCGGCTCACGATGCTACTTTCGCTGCAGCGTCGGTTGGCGACCCCCATGTCGCACTCCGCCGCCACGATGCGCACACCGCCCCACAGCCTCACCTACCCGCGGAACGCCTACCACCACCCCCTCCGTACCCTCTTGCAGGGTATGCCCTCCCGGATCCCGGACCTTTTTTCCCGGAGGCACCGCCGCCCCGCGTCCCCGCCTCCCGTGGCCACCCGCACCCGTACGGCCCCCCGCGTTCAATGGCCGGCCACTCTCCTTTCCCCGGCGGCCCACCTTCTCCCTTCCCCGGTGGACCACCGCCTCCCTTTCCTGGCTGGCATTCGCATCCTCCACAGCGAGGTGGGCACACCACCCGTGGCGGGCGTCGCCCCACCATTGACCCGGTGGTCATCGGCCGCGCCGCCCACGAGGCCACCGGTTTCGACAAGGACGCCCTCAACCGGTCCATGAAGATGTCGGTCCCTACCATGGGGCCCACCACGGACTTCAAGCAATGGAAGAGGAACTTCCTTAATTTCCTCTCCATCAAGGCCACTTACCTCATCCCACAGCTGGCCATCCGCGACTCGGGCGTCGTGTTAGACGAACCGGCGCAACACTACGCCTACACCCTGCTCCTCCATGCAGCTAGCGCGAACCCACGCGCCGACCAAGCGATGAAGTGCGTCTCCCCAGCACGTCCTGACTGCGCAGCGGCTGCGTGGGACCTTCTGTGTGAACGTCTCGACAGTCGGTCCTTTGCTCGCTCATTGTCGCTACTGGACAACTTGATGGTCAGACAACGCCCCGGACAGTCACTCAGTGATTATGTCCACTACATGAGACAGACGTTCGACGACTACAACGAGACATGTCAGATGGTCGATGGTTCCGCTGCCATTCACCCCCACAACCTCGGTCTCCTCATGCTGCGCGGTATTTCCAGCAACGGCCCACACGGTCAGGCCAAACAGTGCGTCATCAACGCGTTCGACACAGACTACTTGTTGTCCGCTGATGACGTGATGGCCAGCATCCTCCACCTGGCGCACAATATGGACGAGGACGACGCCCCGGCCGCAACAGCTCCCCACACCTCACCGCCTCCCATCTCCGCGTTTGTCGCTGCTGGCCGCGGATCACACAGCGGTCGAGGCCACCCTCCACGTGTCCCTCGCGGTGGTCGCGTCCTGCCCACCAAGTGTTCCGCTTGCGGCAGCCCGGACCACATCTTGTCCTCTTGCAATGCCCCGGATGACGCCCTCTTGCGGTGGACACTCGCGAAGCGCAAAATGATCATTCAGAAGTACGGCACCCCTGCTGGTGGCTCTCACTCTGCGCACGCCGCTGTGCTGAGCGACGTCCCCGCCGATGACTTTGACAGTTTGCCTACCCTCGAAGAATGCACGGATGATTACGATGACACCGAGGTGAGTGTGCCTTTCAGCTCCGTAGCCTTCTCCTCCTCCCTCACCCCCGGTCGTAACCTCTCACAGTATTGGGTAGTCGATTCCGCCTGCTCGATCAACCTCACCGCGTTTAAAGGCGACTTCGTACGATTCACACCCCCCTCCGCTCCCTCGCGCGTTGGCGGGGTTGGTGTTGACGTCAAGGGCAGTGGCTCCGTCCGAATTTCAGTCCGACTTGACACAGGCGTACTTATTCATCGCACTGTCCATGCGTTGTACACCCCTGACTTGTCCTCTCGCTCTGCTCAACGCATCGGCCGGTTACTTAGTGTCAGCTGGATGCAGACCCACAGCGGTTGTGAATTCATCTTCCCCTCTAACTCTGACACTGGTTTACTTGTGGTGCCCACAGGAATGGGTGTGCTAGAGCCCTCCGGAAACGGCCTCTACCTCCTCCCCCACAAGCCAGAGCCCCCCCCCAGTACCTCCACGATGAGAGTGACTTCTCCCTCCCCTAGTGTTGCCCTTGCTGCCCAGTGCGACCCTACACTGTGGCACCGTCGGTTTGGACACCTGAACATGCAAAGCCTGCGGGCCCAGCACACGCACGGTGTCCCGACTAGCCCTGCATTAGCCAGCTCTGTAACCGATGTCTCTTGCGACTCATGCTTGTTACACAAGGCCACAGCTGCACCGCGCAACACCAGTGCATGCGCGAAACCTTCTCGTCCCCTCCTCAACCTCTCCTCTGACCTGTGGGGACCGGTCAACGTCCCCTCCCCACATGGCCTCCGCTACTGCTTGCTCGTCATTGACCACCACACCCATTACATGTGGGTGCGGTTCCTCAAGTCAAAAGACGATGCGTGCTCGGAGTTGGAAAACATCCTCCTCGACATCAAGCACATGCATGCACGTTACCACTCCCAATCGGGTGCGTTTGCCCCAATCATCAAATTTGACTCGGACTCTGTCTTTGAGGCTGCAACAACCCGCCAGATGTGCGCACAGCTCGGCGTTGGGGTCCAGTTCTCTGCCCCATACGCCCACCACATGCTCGGCAAAGCCGAACGTCCTTGGCGCACTATCCGGGACAATGCGTCAGCGATGCTCCACAGTATGGCCGTTCCCAACTCCATGTGGTCATGCGCTGTCAGCACTGTTGTGTACCTCCGCAACCGCACGTACAGTCGCTCAGTCGGCCCCACCGGTGGCATCCCACTTACCCTCCTCACGTCGTCTGTGCCTGACGCCTCCAAGTTTCGCGTCTTCGGGTGCACCGTCTTCGCCAAGGTGCCTGACAAACTGCGTCGAAAACTCAGTGAAAAGGCGTTTCGTGGCGTCATGGTCGGCTACCCCAATGACGCACCCGGGTACCGCGTTTACAACCCGGAAACCCGCCGAATCACCACTTCCGTCCATGTTGTCTTTCAAGAAGACACCCCGGGCTTCGGCGCACAACTCTCCGTCGACTCCACCATCACCAACCCTTCGGATGACGCACCGGCCACCTCACTCCAATCCCACCCCATCGACATACCATTGCCAGACCCCATGCCCCCTCATGCCGCCCCTCGCCAAACTCGGCTCCGTTCTCATCCCCTACGCTACGGCGAAATGGTTGCCCACGTGGCCGACTTCCCCCCGACCCTCGTGACGGCGTGTTGTGACCCTGAACAGGGCAAAGCCAAAGAGGACATCTTCACACGCCCTCACGTTCCCAACCTTATCACTGGTCCCCCTCACACACCTGCCGGCACATCGCCTACTGCCGTCGCCCTCCTGTCCGCCCGGGAGTGTGTGGAGCCGAAATCGTACCGAGCTGCCTTGGACAGCGCCCAGGCCCCTCAGTGGCAAGCCGCTATGCAGCAGGAGTACTCATCCCTCATGGACAACGGCACTTGGGAACTCGTTGACCTTCCCCCGGGTCGCATGGTAGTTAACAGCATGTGGATCTACAAAGTTAAGTCTGACACCGCCGGTGACGTCTCCCGCTTCAAAGCGCGGTTCGTCGCCAAAGGGTGCAGCCAACGCGCTGGACTAGATTACACTGAGACATTCTCTCCTGTCATCCGCATGGCCAGCCTGCGTCTCTTCCTGACCATCGCAGCCGCCCGTGACCTTGAGCTCTGCCAACTTGACATCGACACTGCGTTTCTCTACGCACCCATTAAGGAAGACGTGTACATCCGCCAGCCCCTCGGCTTCAGCGATGGCACGTCCAAAGTGTGTCACCTCAGGCGCTGCCTTTACGGCCTTAAGCAGTCCCCCCGCGAGTTCAACATGCTCCTCCGTGCCTGGCTCGTCGACAATGGGTGGCAACAGTGCGTTTCTGACCCTTGCATCTACATCTTCCGCACCGGCCACGTCTTCGCCATGATCGCGCTGTACGTCGATGACATTCCTGCGGCCTGCAATGATACCGCATGGCTTGCATCGTTCAAGGCCAAGCTCGGAGAACGGTTCAAGATCAAGGACCTCGGCGACCTCTCCCAATTACTCGGCATGCACATCACCCGTGACCGCTCGGCACGCACCGTCTCCTTGGACCAATCCAAGTACTTGCGCGATGTCCTCGCCAAGTACAACATGACCGACGCTCGACCGTCGTCCCTTCCCATGGACCCTGGCTTCCTCGCCGGCCTCGCGCACATGTCCTCGCCCCATCTCACCGGCGTGGCCAAGGATGTTTACCCAAGCCTCTTGGGCAGTCTCCAGTACGCGGCCGTCTGCACGCGCCCCGATGTCTCCACGGCGTTGAGCATCCTCGGCTCAGCCCAAGCTTCCCCCACGGAAGCCCACCTTCAGGCCCTGAAGAAGGTCCTTCGATACCTCCATGGCACCATCGACATGCGCCTGACGTTGGGGGGGGGCACGGACCACAGTCTCCAACTCACAGGCTTTGCCGACGCTGATTGGGCCAACGACAGCAGCACCCGCAAGTCTCGCTCCGGCTATCTCTTCACCCTCGGACGCGGGCCAGTAAGCTACAAGTCCAAACAACAGACTTGTGTGGCTCAATCCACGTGTGAAGCCGAGTACTACTCTGCGGCCGACGCCACCAAGGAGGGACTCCACCTCCGACAACTCCTGGGGGAGATCTTTAACGCCCCCATCACCGAAACCACCACCATCTGGGAGGACAACCAAAGCGCCATCGCGTACTCCCAGAACGCCTTGGTCAGCGAGAAGACCAAACACATCGGTCTGAAGTGGCACTTCCTCAAGGACCATGTGGAGCAGGGAACCATCAAGTTGAGGTACCTCCCCACTGACCAGATGGTGGCTGATATGTTCACCAAGCCCCTCCCAGGACCAGCACTCACAAGACACCGAAGTGCAATCCTTGGAGGACAAGACCCAATGCAACGCTTCATCCCGTAGCTACCTTCAGGGGGAGTGTTGTAAGTAATACCTTCTAGTTATTAGTTGCAGATAGCTACTGTAAGCTATTCTAGATATGATTAGTACATGTCTAGATCGGACATACCGATAACCTGTTTGTACTGGTACAGAGCTGTCGCTAGGCTTCTGCTCCAACACTTCTGTTGTCCCGACACCACGCCTCGGGCTGGTTGTCTCTGTGACTGTCCCTTTGCGTGATTGTGACTGTAACTACGTATGCGTTAGTTACCTTCCTTACTGATCGTGTGTGCACGGTTTAACAGTGTGATGGCATGTGCCGTTAAGATGCTTGACGTGGGTGGGATAGGGGCCGGAAACCCACAGCTTGGGAGGCTTAAAAAAGCCTAACTTTGCCGTACGGTGTCCGATTCGAGCAAACTAAGTTGCAAATGGAAGCCCTTCCCCCAAGTAAATATAACTTAATTTACGCCTACCGGCCGGTTTTTGCGTTGAATCCGCCGTCCGATGCCATCCAGCCCCTTGTAAAGCCAACTAAAGCTTTTAGGGTTTCAAAATCTGCCACATTCGCGCGGGGCTAGCAACCCTTGGACAGGTGGTACCAGCACACCCGCTCCGCCAATACGCTCGACAATCAGCGCTCTATATTTCGTTTATTCACGGCGTCACCCATTTCATCCCCCATGTTGGCATGGTGCCGTGCCATTTGCCGCATACCAAACCAAGGCCCGTGCTAGGGTACTTTGAAAGCTCCCCGCCATATTTCACGCCCGGCGATGCGAAAGCTTGAAAGGCCAGCGATCCGCGCTAGGGTGCTTACACTCCAAGTCAACCGGCCCTCAAGCCCAATAGGTCCCTAGCCCGTGCTCCTTGGCTGTATTTTCGGGCACTT
Source organism: Tetraselmis chui (assembly GCA_026401115.1). NCBI lineage: Eukaryota > Viridiplantae > Chlorophyta > Chlorodendrophyceae > Chlorodendrales > Chlorodendraceae > Tetraselmis > Tetraselmis chui. The sequence goes on from JAPMLY010000780.1 coordinate 153,573, forward strand.
GGCAAGAAAACCTAGTGCACACGATATGCCATTCCCGGTATTGCCGCTATGTAGGCGGCCGGGCGCAACACACTCGGCGGATACTCGTGCAATTGTGCAAACATGATGAAAACCCAATGTCGAGTATTCTCCCGGCTTATCGCGACATTACGTGCACCGAGCCACGCATAGAGGCGTGCATAATCTGCACATCCACAAATTTCGGCATGCAAAATTTCGGCCGCAAATCCAACGTGTGTGCCCATAATAATCGGAGCGTGCCAATAGAGGTGCTCACGTCAGTGAACAACGCGCCGTGGTGTGTTGTTCGAAAGTCATTACTCTACCCCCCAATCGAATTGTATGGCCATCGCGGCTGTGCGTGGCGGGTAATTAAATGCGTGCCGCTAGTAACGGACTTTATGGGAAGAGTGTATGTCTTCGGGGTATAGTGGGTGGTAGGTGTGAGAGTTGAGTGATTTGTAAGGGGTCTGAATAGAGTTATGTTTGGATGTGGAATGTGTGGCGGAGTGCTGTGAGTAGCAGGTCCTCTCTAGTGGCCCATTTGTGCGTGTGGTGGTGGCGGGTGTGAGTGAGATGATTTCTGAGCGGGAGCCTAGGCGAGTGATGAGGTGGTAGACCTCCTCTTCGAGCGAGTGTTTCGTGAGGTCGGGGCGAAAGAATTGAGATAGGTTTCGGACGCGGGGGCCGGAGAGGGTAGTGACTGCGCGGCCGTCGGGGGTGCAAAGGATGGTGGTGGCATGAATTGTTGGGTGGGCGTGGATAGTGAATTTGCCGGTGGGGAGCATATAGAGGTCGGGGTGGGTAGGGTCGTGGTTGAATGTGAGGAGGGGGTGCGTCCATGGGGGGGGTCCAGGGGCGGGAAGGATGAGTGTTGTGGAGGGGACAAAGCCTGAGTTAAATGCGGTGAGGGCGGTGGGGCCGGAGGGGGTCTCACTGATGGTGTCGTGGAGCTGCAGGCATGGGGACCACTGGACCTCGTGGAGGCGGGTGAGGTCATGTTTTTGGCCGCGGTCGCACCAGTCGCATTGCCACGTGATGGGTCTATTGAACCATGCAAACACAGTTAGTGTGGAAGATAACGTACGCAAACGTAGTTACAGTCACAGTCCCGCAAACGGAACAGTTAAGGCGACAACCAGCCTACAGGCGTGGTGTCGGGACAACAGAAGTGTTAGAGCTGTAGCCTAGCGACAGCTCTGTACCGAGTCAAACAGTTTATCGGTATGTCCGATCTAGACATGTACTAATCATATCTAGAATAGCTTACAGTAGCTATCTGCAACTAATACGTATGCGGTATTACTTACAACACTCCCCCTGCAGGTAGCTACGGGATGAAGCGTTGCATTGGGTCTTGTCCTCCAATGATCGCACTTCGGTGTCTTGCAAGTGCATGTCTTGGGAGGAGTTTGGTGAGCATGGCAACGTCGGCAAAGCCTGTGAGTTGGAGGCTGTGGTCCAGGCCCCCCCCCAACGTCAGGCGCATGTGAATGGTGCCATGAAGGGAGCGGAGGACCTTTCGCAGAGCGTGCCAATGTGCCTGTGTGGGTGAGGCTTGGGCGGAGCCACGGATGCGCAAGACCGGGGAGACAGCGGGGCGCGTGCAGACGGGGGCGTAGTGGGGGCTGCCCAAGAGACTGGGATGGACGTCTGGGTCAAAGTCGGGGGTTGCGTGTGTCGGTCGCCCGATGACTATGGGGTCAACGGTGGGGCGACGACGGCCACGGGGGGTGTGGTCGCCACGTTTGGCTGGGGAAGAGTGATGTCCATGGAAGAGTCCAGGTGGGCCACCCGGAAATGGAGAGCGGCCAGCCATTGGGGACGGCGGGGCGTACGAATTCGGGTGGTCACGAGAGGGGGGGACGCCGTGAAAGGGCGCCTCCGGGATGAGAGGTATGGGGTGGTGAGGGGCATATCCAACGGGGGGGTAGGGAGGGTGTGGCGGGAGTTGTTTGACTGCGATGTCGTGTAGGGCAGAATCAGCGGGGGGGTATGGGGGGGGTTGCAAGTGTTCACCTACGAGCTTGGGGCGCGAGGGCTCGCGGTGCGCATCGAGGCGGCGCTGTGCGACGGCGGGGTGCGGAAGAGTACTCGCAGCAACAACAGCATCCTCGGCCGACAGCGAGTCGAAACGAGCTGTCAAGTGTGCCACTTGCGCAACGAGCAGCACGAGAGGATCCGGGGGGTGTTCGAGGGGGAGGGTGTGCACGTGGTGGCCCTCCGGAAAGTGTGCGAGGTGAGCGACGTGGCGGCGCTGAGCGACATGGGGGTGCGGATTAGCACCCGCAGCAGCAACAGCACCCGTGGCCGACTGCAAGTCGAAACGAGCTGTCAAGCGCGCCACTTGTGCAAAGATCTGCGCGAGAGTATCCGGGGGGTGTTCGAGGGGGAGGGTGTGCAGGTGGTGGCTGTCCGGAAAGTGTGCGAGGTGAGCATCGTGGCGGCGCTGAGCTACAGGGGGGTGCGATATAGCACCCGCAGCAGGAGGAGCAGCAATGGCGGCCGACCGCGAGTCGAGATACGCGTCAAGGCGCGTCAGTTGCACACGCAGCAGCTCGAGAACACCCTGGGTATTATGGACAGTGCTCTGCTGAGAGCCTGGGTGAGGGGAATCAACAGGTGCAACAGGCGGTTTTTTTTGCGCCATTTCGACAGAGGGCGAAAAAGAAAGAGCTGGATTAAAAACAGGCAGCGGTAAAAACCGCTAGCCGGACTCGTGCCTAACAGCGGTATGCAAAGAGACGGCCTGATGCCCGCCGACCCCTCGGCTTGTAGCCCCGGGGTGTCTCAGAGCACCTTTTCTGTATCCTCCACCCAGTGTGGGGCACAAGTCGAGGCCAAGGCCAGGACAGGTGGAGCGCTGCGCTGATGGCCTAGTCGCTAAGCTGATATGGAAATAAAAAAGGTAAGCTACGGCTAGCGTGCAACCTGTGGATGCGTATTCACCCGACAGTGCACCCCCCCGTTCTCCAGCTTGGACCTGTGTGCACCCTGTCCACACACGACGAGTGCGTCGGTGTGGGTGGCTGGCTATCTCCGGCGGGTGGCTGACTTAAGAGGGTGGTGGCGGGTTTTAAAAATCGCAGTTTATACTGGCGATACCGCCGACTACAAGTTGAAAGTACTAGGTGTCTATAGAAACTTGCCTTCTGCGGGAGAGCTGTCGATCGCAGCTCGCCGAACCAGGTTGTCGCGGGTGAGTGACGTGAGGCGGGGGCCCATAACCTATTGAACCATGCAAACACAGTTAGTGTGGAAGATAACGTACGCAAACGTAGTTACAGTCACAGTCCCGCAAACGGAACAGTTAAGGCGACAACCAGCCTACAGGCGTGGTGTCGGGACAACAGAAGTGTTAGAGCTGTAGCCTAGCGACAGCTCTGTACCGAGTCAAACAGTTTATCGGTATGTCCGATCTAGACATGTACTAATCATATCTAGAATAGCTTACAGTAGCTATCTGCAACTAATACGTATGCGGTATTACTTACAACAGGGTCCCTGAGCGGGGCGGCATTGGGAATGGACGGCAAAGTGCGAGCACGTGCTGCATGTGGAGGTGGGGTTTGTGTGTAGGGGTTCATGGCAAATGGAGCATGTGGTGGGGGAGGGGGTGGGAAGGCACACCGATGTGGGGGTGGAGGAGATGATGCGGAAGCCGTCGTCGAGTTGGAGTTGGATATCCCACTCCGTGAAGTGTTCCGGGGCCCATTCTACCTTGTACTGGGTTTGGCCATACTATGTGTCCTTGTGTTTTGAAATGATGGGTGTGACGTCAAAAGGAGGGTAGTGGTGGTCTGAAGGTGAGAGGTATCTAGTCTCGATGTGTGTGGTGGGTGCCATGGAAGGGGGGGTTCTTTTGCGAGGGATATGGATACCGGATGACAGGGTGGTGTGGGAGCGGGGAAGGTGGGGGGAAAGGAGGGGGAGCCATGAGGGGTGGATAGTGGTGGGGGGGGATGCATGTTTGGGGTTGAGGTGTGCGATGGCGAGGCGGTTGTGGATGGTGTCAAGGGGCTCGATTAGGATTGCGGCGAGAAGGCGGATGGGGACTGAGAGTGAGGTGGTGGACCCCGTGTGTGTGGAGATGGATTTGCAGGATTTGAGGAGGAGGGAGGTTGAGGTGGCGCGGAGGAGGACTCGTGGCCATGTGGTGATGTTGCGTTTCCACAGAGAGGTGAGGCGGGGGAGGAGGGATGCGTGTGTTTTGCGGGGAGTGAATTCACATTATGCTTGTTTGTAAGTGTGGGGGTCGGTGATGTGGGTGGCTCTGTCTCGGAGTGAAGCGAGGAGGGTATTGTCTTGGCGGGTGAAGTGGTCGCGGAGGGTGGAGGCAATGGAGTTGGTGAGGGAGAGTGGAGGGATGTTGTGGAACATGGTGCGTGCGTCGCGCTGGGCTCGTACCCGGAATCGGAGAGTGGGTGGGGGGTTGCGTGTCATGATGGATTTAGTGGGCCAGTGGGTGTATGTGGTGGATATGGTGTGAATGTGTGCTCGAGCCATGTGGGCTCTATAGCCAGGGGTGTTCATGATTTTGTGGAGGTGACATACTGTGAGTTGTGCGGCGTGGGCCTTAAGGGAAGGAAAGCCATAGCCGAGGTCTGAGGTAGGGCGGTGGAGGGCGGTACGAGGGAGACTACGCACCGAGGAGACGGCGGAGTGGAGTGCCCGGCAGATTTGTCCTTCGAGGATGTCCAGTTGGGAGTCGCTGAAGAGGCCGAGTTGTAGGGTGAAGTGCTTGCCAATTAATAGTCCTCGGATGACGCGTAGTCTGCGGGATTGTGTAAGTGGGCAGGTGGAGAGGGCGGTGATGAGGGATGCGGTGGTGCGCTTTAGTTCGTGCTAATGTTTACTGAAGGTGAGGGAGGTGTTGAGCTATACCCCGAGGACGCGGTATGTGTCCGAGGGGCCGATGGAAGGGATGGGGGCACGATTTGAGTTGAATTGATGGTGATGCATTGTGTTTGGAGGCGGGATGCAAGTAGGGTGATGTTGGCAAGGGAGAGGGCGTTGCCTGAGCGGCAGAGGGAGCCGGAAATGCAACATTTTCGGATGTTGACGGTCATACATGTGTAGGCGCTGAAGAGGGAGAGTTTCCGGAGCTGGATGGACATGTTGGGGGTTGAGCATGTGGCGAGGCTGAGGTCGTCGGC